>JAASFI010000117.1:0-56252 GCA_023333705.1 Globisporangium viniferum | reverse complement strand
GGATGGACTGACTGACTGGCGGACGGATGGACGGATAGATGGATGGATGGATGGATGGATGGATTGGCCGAATTGGCCAAGCGATGATGGCTTTGCCATTTTCGTTGTCGCGTGTTACAAAAAGGGACGCGTTTGTGATTGAGTCCCATCGGTTTGTTTAAACAGCTTACTTTGTAAACACGAAACTGGTTGAGTTGCTGGTACTTGCGTGAAAATGGTCAACATGAACCTGGGAAAATTGGGCGATGAGACAGCGGAGGGCGTTGATGCTGGTGGTGTTTGTCCTTGCAGAGGGTTGACTCGGAGGTAGGGAGGTATGTGATTTTGTGCAAAGTGTTGGTTTCACTGTGGTCGAAAGCCCAGGATTATCATCATTGATAGTCGCTCTCACCAAACCAAAACTGGATGTCTTCGTGGCTTAAGCGCGCGAGCTCGTCCAGCACGAGCTCGAATGCAAGGTGGACTCGCCGCCACTGAGAGGAGCCTCAAACGCAAACAGCTCGTCAAAATTCCACGGCAGAATTGAAAACGGCACGCTGTTGGCCCCGTGACCAAGCAGAGCAGTAGAATCATAGAGCAACTGCTGGTCCACCAGGTTGTTCGCATCCCACAGGCTGAGCGGATGGTTGAAGTCGCCTCCACTGTGGCCTTCACCACTGAGTTTGTCGATACCCAAGGAGTTCAAGATCGAGTCTTCAAATGCTGCAACACCCGAGACTGGGACAACAGTACGCTCTGGCACATTTTCCACATGGATGTCTTCGCAGTTCGAGTCCAGTGCAAACGCTGTGGATTTAGACGCTACCATGAACAACGTGCCAGTGGAAGGTTGAGTAGTGGCATCTCCCGTCGACTGCGCGTCTCCAGCTTGCTGTTCAAGATCACGTCGGCGTCGAGCGATCTTCTGGCGGTACTCCTGCGCGTGGGACATCGCTTGTCGCGCAGTCTTCGAGCCGACATGCTCGGCAACACGTCGCCACGGTCCACTGGGGAACAACTCAGTGGCTTCCAGAAGGCGCTCGTGCTCTGCTGGCGTCCATGGTACACCAAACGTGGAGGGGGCTTGAGCGAGTGGTGCTGGTTGCGTGGTAGTAGTGGCTGGATCAAGAAGCCCCGGCGACAGGTACTGCTGGCGCGTCATTGGGCTGCGAATGAGCTCCTGAACGCTCGCGCCAGTCGCTGATGGCTGGAACATTTGACAGTGAACTTGGGAGCTGATCGGCATTGCGAGCAGTTAGGGTTTGACAATGAGCTGGTTGCTTGATGCTGCTTTGACCCTGTACGCTTTACGCCCGCATGCAAGCTATGTAACTGAGATTGCGGGGAGGATACTCACATGTAAATGCACCCTTTCACAGTTTAAAGCATAGCAATGCGCTCAATTACGGAGTGTCGACGTGCACCTCTGAGATCGTGTCGATCTTGTAGCAAGTTGGTTCTTCTTGAGGCGCATCCTCGCATTCACACTCGCATTTGCCAGCTCCTCCGTTTTTCCAATCTCGTTGGAAACGGCATGTTCCACAGGCAACGACAAACATGTCGCAGCGCAAAAGCTTAGTCAACACCTCAAGAAACCAGACGCTCGTCTCGGTCGCGCTGCCAAAAGAGTTTCGTTCGCGGCGCTGATCACAGCGCATCAGCGAGCGTGACGTTCATTGCAACACGGTACAGTATTCAAGGCGTCAGTCGCTGGCTGCGCTGAGCTGCGAAGGACGAGACACAGATGGTGAGTCAGTAGGCACCACGCTGCTGCGTGAACATCCTTGAAGAAACGGCAACCAGGAGGGGTCAAGTAGGCCACAGTCCGCTTCTTATTTCATGGCAGCCACGTACCGTGTTGGTGCAGAGCACGCTGCTGTTGTTGCAGCCAGTTGGACGTGTCCTGTTGTGATAACGCGGCACGTTACAGCCGCGTTTCTTGAAGCGTGGAGCGCGTCATCTCCGTGGTGCTCTTGAAGCCATGCTGACTGCTGATTGAGTGAGTGTCGTTTCACCAATGGGCATTATGCCCAGACTGCGCGAAAGGTTGCTGACAACGACCTTCTGGTCGCTCTGACAACTGCCGCCAAACCATGAGGAGCACATGGGATCCTGCAGACTGAGTTGTCAAGATGGATGGCTGGTTGGTGTTGTCAATGCGCTCACAGTCCCATGGAAGATCGCTTCGACAAATTTCTGAGCCACACAAACCGATTGAAACGTTCGAAGAATCCGAAATGGAGCGGTTTTCCACCAGTCGTTTGGGAATCTGCTCAAAATGTATACCAGGGAGTCATCATTTAACTCCCAGGTATACGTTATGAAGGGATCTGTTTTTTTCGTGACATGCCCAAAAACAGCATTCACCCAAATTTTGCGTCCTTTTTTTGCAGCAAAATTTGATTTGACGATTTTGATTGGCTGAAAATTGTTCGATTTGAGGTAATTCTGGAGAGAGCCGTTTTGTTTTTGGGTTGCTGCGATCTTTGGGATCGAGCGGGTCCCACATGTCACGTGCGTTTCGCCATGTCACACGTTTGTTGTGTCAACTCGTCCCGGCTGATAATGGTGACATCAGTGAGGAGCTCTTGGCGCGATCTTTCTCGTTGTGTGTGTGGCGTTCGATGGATGGCTGGATGGGAAGGCAAGTCACGCAGGACAGCGTTATGCGGTCGTATGTCTGTCTCTTTCAGGAATACGTAGACAGGCAGACGCACGCGTGCTGCCAAAGGGATCGCTGGCGGCGTGAAGGTATCGCCAGTGAGGTGACTGGTGGTGGCTCGCTTGATACATTTGTGGTCCGTACTCATTTGGGCGGATACTGTGTGGTTTGTTTTACATAGTGTGTCGTATGCTGATCATCTATCTGCTGCTGGATAGCGTGTTCAGGATGGGGTGGGTGAGGAATACGTACGTATGGATGAGTGTGATGCTGGTCTCATTAACGATTTGGACGTATTCCTCTCAGCAAGAGTGCTGATGTGTTCTTTTGTATCAAGCGGTGCTTGCTTGATTTACGGGTCATAGAGAGCTTTGGTGTGTCTCTTTCAGTCATTGCAATCATCAGTCAGTCAAGTGAGAGATTGATCTATCCAGTTGAAGTGAAGATGGGAACAGCTGGTGATGCCAGAAGAAGAAATTGATGCCGAGAACAGGTACAGAAGCAAGTGTTCAGGCGGAAATGCGGACTGGTTTGTATCGAGTTGCTGGCCAAACTGCACATACTTATATTGGTATTGGGTTTCTATCTTAACTGGGTGTGCTCATGACCGTTGATTGCTTGGCATTGTGAACACCTGGCGGAGTGGTTTCCGCAGCATGAGCTGACGGCTCGCTCACTCACTCAGATGGCGATCTCTGGCGTCTGTCTGTCGGTGTGGCTGTCGTCACGTGATGCGTAAACTGGCGAATTCGCGTGCGCGGCCTGTTGTTGGGACAAGCGCGAAACACGGCTTAGTCGAAAAAAATGCGTTCGTGTAGCAAACCGGTGCAACGTTGTCGCCATGCCTCCCGCAGAGCAACAACAGCCAACCAGGTCACCTCACGTGCGTACCTATTTCTTTCTTTCTCTTTGCCTGTATGTGTCCACTCGGCCGCGCGTCGCATGTGGCAACCAACCAATCAATCAATCAATCAATCAACTGATTGATCGGCGCGACTTCATTTCGGATCTCGACACTCGAATGGAAGGACCAGCCAACGACAGTCGGCTCCGGACGTTCGCTTGGTCCAGTCTCGTGAGAGCGAACCAGCATCCATCCGGACAGCTCCTGCTGTCACAGGGGACCACCAGACGCTCACTCATGAGATTCCTCATCATGGAGCATGCAATGCGTCCAGCACAGCTATGAGAGATCCAGAGAGAAGAGAAGAGCTTGCCCACTGGAATGATGCCTTCTGTCAGTCGGAATAAAGTCAGCGCCATTCGCCATGACCTCTCATCACACTGACGCGGCCTGCGTCAGCAGCGTGTCAAGTCGTTCTCCAACTGTACCGCTCGTACCGGTACACCAACAGCCACGTACCCTCCAAAGTGGTACATTTGGATCTATGTACCATCCAAAACGGTACGTTTGCGGCACACTGTACCACCCAGTGCTGGATTCTCCGCGTACTGTACGTGGGACAAAATTATCGAAGCCCCCCTTTCTCGTCGCGTCGTGAAAGCAAGAGCTCCATGGTCAACGCGAGTGTGTGTGAGTGTGTGGCCCCCTGTGTGTGCCGACTCACTCACATTTCGAGTAACCGCCCCCATAGCAAAAATCTGCGATATCTGCCTGTGTGGAAAAAAATGAGAAAAGCGCAATGTGAGTGAGGAGGAGTCGTACATTTCCTGTCTGTCTCTTGGCTGTCGCTTGAATGGGATGATTGGACGCACATGGATGGATCCAACACAGCCAGCCAGCCGTCTGACCGGACAGCTCGCTCGTCGCATGGCAATCAATCACTTGTCAATTCCCGTCCTCGTGCGCACCCACGCCACGGCGCCTTCTTCCTTCCTGTCTTCAACCACGTAACATACAGCAGCAGCAAGGAACAATGATCTCCCCCAAGGTCATGGTCGAGCTCCACCAGGCCAAGCTCGTGCCGACGCAGTTCACAGTCACCAAGCCCGGCGAGCACGCGTGGTCCTCGGCCGAGCAGCGCCGCTTCTGGGAGGCCATCCACCGCTTCCCGCAGGGGCCCTGGACCGCCATCGCCGCCTACGTCGGCTCCAAGTCCACGCGCCAGGCGATGACCCACGCGCAGAAGCTGCGCCAGAAGCTCAACCGCTGGAAGCGCCGCGTGCGCAACGACTCGGCCTCGAGCTCCGGCACCAGCAGCCCGCGCTCCGACATGAACGAGTGTGACGACGACGACTGCGATGACGACGGCGCGCTGTCCCCGCTGGACGAGGAGAGCGGCGGCGACGAGCAGCAGGTCGATATGAAGCACGAGCAGCTCGATTACAACAGTCAGCAGCAGCACGGCCAGCACCACCAGACAATGCCGACTAGCAAGGCCGCGTTCCTCGCCTTCTCGTCGCAGTCGCCTGACGACGTCTCGTGCGACAACGACGAGTACCTGGACCACCTGCTCTCGGACATCGAGCCCGTGCTGGAGAACGTCGTTAACTTCTCGTCGCCCCCGCACTCCTCAAGCGAGTACGACGCGAGCGCCAACGCGATGTACTACAGCGGCGAGTTCGCGGTCGCGCACGTGTACCCGATGGAGTCCAAGCAGCAGCACCAGCCGCTTGTCCATGACCACCACCACCACCACGCGAGTCTCTTTGACCAGCAGTACGCGTCGCACTTTGCGCTGGCGCCGCACAGCTCGCCCATGCAGGCACCGTCCTCTGTGAGCGAGTACAGCATGGCCAGCGCAGCAGACTTCCGACTGTGAAAGAAGAAGTCAGTCGTGTGGGCACGAGCGTCGTAGCGAGCGATACGCTACGCCCCCACATCCAATAGTTAGGTAGGAATTTTGTTTGGTTGTAGATGATTTTGTTGTAGAGTGTTTATTTTAAAGATACGAGCCCCACCGAAAGAACGCGCCACCATGTGTGTGTGTGTGTGAGTCTGTACTCCCTCGTAGAAAGAAGATCGGTCTCTGTTAGACCAGAGGGGAAGGAAAACAAAGTAACGTTAGACGTTAAACAGTAATGTAATGTGAAAAAGATGTACAATTATTGTCCTTGGTGAACTGCGGAGGTTGACCTGGTGCTCTTCGTATAGCGTGAGCTATTTGTTTTCTTAGCGCTTTGCCGTGAACTATGACTCGAGTCTATAGCTTTTGCCTTGGATCTAGGATCTACCAGGTCTTCAGTTTTAGTATCTCGGATCATCTGGAGCGCAGCAGTGAGCTGTGGAGTGACCTTGTTCGTTCGTATCGGATATCAAAAAGATCCGGAATCACTAGCCCCAAAATGTGCATTTCTTCCAATTGGTCTGGAGTCCCAGGGACTTCAGCGACAGCTGCGGTCTGTGGCTCTTTTTGCTGTGGATCTGCCCATATGATCCTGAAGATCTTCAACTTGAGCTCCGAGCCATCCGGAGCCCCATGCTGTTGTTGTGAGCTAAGTCCAACAGCGTGATCACTGTTGAACTCACGGCCTAGTTCCAGAACAGTCTCCACTCTTCGCTTTCGAGAAGGCTCGAGATAAATACCAACAACAAAAGTTGGTCCTCTTGAAGGAAGTGAATGTTGTTCCTCTCATCATCTGCTCCACCAAATTTGGGACTTCCGCGGCGTGCTTCACCATCTTTACACTTGAATGGCTTCAAAAGAAGAGGTTACCTGTAGTGTGAGTCGGTCAGTCAGTCCAGCGCATGCAACGTGGAGCTAACCACCGCTCGCCACAAGAGAATGCAACGTTGGCATTGCTTCAGTCATGTCACCACGAGGAACTGGTTCAGAACGTTACGATTCAGTTCTCCACCTCATCCTCTGTCCCTAGGTCGACGAACGGAGCCATTCGTTCGCTCGTTCGTCTGTTGGTCGCATCCCGCCGTGGAATCTGCTGCAGTTGGTTCATGCATCCTGTAGGTATTTCGTGCTGCTGCGCTGTCTCTCTAGGAGGTGATCTCATCGTTCTCTTCATATTGGAAGACTGAAGGAAGAATGGGCGTCAAGTGGGCGGGCATGGGTTGAAAAGCGCACCCATGATGAAGCCACGGATACATTTTCCAAAGCCCACGCTCTGATTGAGCTGTCGCACCACCAGCAGCAGCACTTCAGAGCTATTGTGAAAGCAACAACAGCAAGAGTGTTGTTCCATCCCAGAGCTGCTGTCAAACACTCGCGCCAGCGCATTATAGATTTTTCGTTTTGTTTTGATTCACCGAGTCGTTGGTGGGTTGAATTCGTTGCCAGCAGCTTGGCCATCAAGTCAGTCGGTCGTCAAACCTGGGTACAGTTTCTAGTAAGTAGATCCGCCTGCTGTTATTATTGTACAGCAGTGCGCTTGGCATTGGGGGGCTGCACCAGCGCCGCCTCTGTGTGAATGCACACAGCAAGCGCACATCAGAGGAGCTGCTGAAATGGCTCGCGTTTTGCTTGCTCGTCCAGCGAGGAGCTCCTCGTTGCCGCGAAAGGGTACTCCTTGGATGGCTTCACAAATCATATTTTACCAACACTCTTGCGCGTCAGCTCATTGATTGGCTGTCGCAGATTTTTGGATGCTTGTGATTGGCTGAAATGCGCTACCATCACTCAGAACCGTCCAAGGGGTGGGCCAACTCACTCAAAGTTAACCCATGGCGAATGAATGCAATGCATTCATAGCCAAAAAATCTCTCTCTCTCACACACAAAGGTAGAAAAATGAACCCGTCGATCGCCATTTGCGATGCCCTCGTTGCCCAGCAAATAGTGGATATGTCGAGCCAAAAAAAATAGAGGCTGCTGCTTGCTGAACTGAACTTAGCAGCACGGTGCTTGTTTACCGTCCTAATCAGGCTGGCGAGCGTTGGGGCCTTGGAGATCGCTGCTGTTTCAGGGGCGATGCTGGCGGTGTGCTGTAGGTCAGTCAACCAGCTGGGTAGTCACTCACACCGGTTGAGAAGACAAAGCCATGCAAAGGGCAGCAACCACCTCATTACCCCATTTGCCACAAAGTCCTCACATCAACCGATCAGAAGGAAACAGAACCACCGGTCTCAGCGCGTGCGTGAGATCATTCAGCAAGCAGCCACCTTACTACACTGTCAGCATGACGATCACCAGTCGAGTCCAGAGCGAGTTCTTCGAGGAGTCGCAGGAGCTGATCCGCATCGCGCCGAACCAGGGCCGCGGGCGATCGACGTCCCCAAACGCGACGACCTCGCCAGGGTCCGGCCCGGGCCAATCCTGGACCAACGAGGAGCACGACCGGTTCCTCGAAGCCATGGAGCTCTTTCCGTCGGGCCCGTGGAAAGTGATCGCCAACTACGTTGGCACCAAGACGTCACGCCAGACCATGACCCACGCGCAGAAGTACCGCCAGAAGATCGCGCGCCGAAAGCGAGGGCTCAAGACCACCACCAAGCAACCAGACTCACACGACGAAGACGCGCAGACACAGCACACGTTCCCAGCCACACTGCCACAGACAGCAATGTACCCGCTGCTGGTACCGGCTCCGTCTATGGGCAACGGTACACCGTCGTCTCACTATGTACCCATCCTTCCGTGGTCGGAGTTCACGACCCCGCAGGTTGTAATGCAGGAGCACCGGGACTTTGTCCATGACGCGCCGCTGAACGCGCCTCTCTTTGAGAGCGACGGCGACCTCGCCGAGTTCCTACTCGAGGACTACGAGCCGCTGCTCTTCTCCGACGGCTTTGACGCGTCGCTCGAGGACGAGCAGGAGATCAGTCGGATACTCGCCGAGTGTGGGTGGTGAGAAGAAGACGAAGAGGGCAAGTCGAAACACTCAACTGGAAGGCTATAACGACTCACGAAAGCGATACATACACACAAGAAGTCCGCCCACACACACACACACACACACACACACAGACTCTGAGGCAGAGCACACTAAACTAAAGAAGAATTAAGGTTACCAATACATGTACATATGTCAACCCACTATTAATTACCAGCGAGACAAAATACAGCAGCGATGGGGATTGATTTGCTGTTCTGTAAGGAGGGTGGGCATCGAGAAAGTTGGCGGTTTGTAAGCACACGGTTGATGAATAGCGCAAATGTATGGAGCACATGGAGAGCCTACACTGTAGTTCTGTAATGTCTCGAACATTCGCGTGGCTCGAAGTGCTGGCCACAAGCGCTGGAGTGGTCATGTGTTCTTTGAGAAAGTGGGTGCCCAAGCGCTCTGTGTGGGATTGGGAGCAACCTTGGCTCAAAGCGGAAAAAAATACCTTCACTCACGATCCGATGTGTGAAATGGATGTAAAGTGTAAAAGTGGTTTTTGACTGCGCTGTCGTTTTTCTGTCTTTGACCTTAACTGTAAGCAAAGCATTGCAGATCGCTTCTGCCACAAGCCCACCCCACCTCAATGCCTCAAGCCCAGAATCCGACAACTCTCGCCACCCTCATCGTGAACAAGGAGCGGCTGGATGCAGAACGTGGCTCTTGACCAACGGAGGAACCAAGCGATGTGGGGCACAGGTTCGGCTTCGACGTTGAGGACGTTTGCCTCCTTCAGGATTAATTACCTCCGCCGCGTCAGAGAATGAAGTGCCAAAGACAGCAAAATGCGGGCGTGCTCCAAGGTCTCCAGCCTCGGAGTACACCCGCATTTTGCACGTTTTGTTCTTCCTTGATGTCGGTCTACAATACCATGCAATGGATTTCGAATGGCTGGGATGAGTACAAAGGAGACGTGCGGCTTGGCGCATCAAAACACCGCTCTCTCAGCGCTTCTCGGATACGTGGGCAGTGCCGTTCACACTATTGAGACGGCCGTACGCACACTCCCTAATAATGAGTGCCATTCACACTCCCTGAACGACGTCAACGAAGAATACCTCCTGAACACGATCATTGCTGTGCGTAGCGTGAGTCACGCCGACATAAGCTCCCGCGGTCTATCATTGGTGATCACCCTCAAGTGACCAACGCAAACAGAGGTATTGATAGCTTATTGAGTAGATACATCCAAGGGAATGGTTGGTTTATCTGGTGTTCATTTGTCAATGGATTCAGATTGGAACTACACCAGGGAAGTGCTGAGGAGGCTCGCAGTGTGGAGGGATGCATTGAGGGCGGCAGCGAAAAAGAGTGGGGACAAGTGGTGGTGCCTCCCAAGAACGGGAGAGTAGAACAGAAATTGGAGCCGGCCAGTGGTCTTCTCACGAGGGTTGGAGTAGTTTTCAACTAGCAATCACGACGCATCAGCAAAGCTTCACACGCTGTCGTATTGCCTCAAGCACAAAGATGAGATTGAGGAGCAGAGACTCTCGCCACTATGTAGCTACCGGCATAACCGCGCGGTCCATTGCATTGGTATTTTTGATGGTAGCCACTTGTTCCCTGTGTCTTTTCAGGATGCCAAGATTAAAAATGTGTCAAAAATCAATCTCGACACACAGTTTTCCAGACATTGTTCACAAACACGAAAGTAATCATTTTCTGATTTTTTTAAATGAATTGGCGTTTGTATTGAATTTTCAGTTTCCATTTTTTTCATGGAACGTTTGAAAAGCCTACAAAAATCAAGTCACTTTCAAAATCAGAAAATAATCACGCAATCACTTTTCTGCCATTGCTGAGCGGTTTTAACTGAGCGTTAGCATCTTTGTATCCTCTATTAAACCCGCAGCTGAGGGGGTTTTCACTGTTAAACCGTTCTGGAGGCGTGGGGGCACGAGGCGGTGAAGCCCTCTGGTGGACAATAATAACGTTGGAATTGTCCCCACGCCACCCAGCTCTCTCACAAGGATTCGAGCGTCCTTGGAGAGCTCCTAGTCTTCTGTCTTCTCGCGCCTCCGTAGATACACCGCCTACGCAGATCCCTTGAAGCAAGAAGCCACAGCGAACTCTGGTAGGTTCGCAATCCCTTCACTCGACCGCAAGTGCACAGAACGCGCTCGTTGTGAAGGTTGGTCAGGTTTACGCGATTCACAATGGACCAGCAGACGGCAGGTAGAACTGCCTTCGAGCTATCCCAAACCCTCCTCGATCCATGGCTCGTCGAGCGTTTGCGCGCGACGCACTTTGGTCCAGAAGTACGTAGGTCGATTCGCGAACGACACACGCAGCTGGGCTTTGGAGCTTTTTTAGGGACAACACTGGGCGTGCACGCCACTTGACCACACAGCCTGGCCAAACAAACATCACGTAAAATCTCTGATGGACTCGTGCGGAAATGCGAAGAAGCAGCAGATCGTCGTTGCATTTGAGTCTGGTAGCGAAGGCAACATACAACAAGAAGAGCCAAGTGGGAAAGTGAGTGGGTTCCCAATTTGAGCTGGATTTTGCCGCACTGCGATGGCTACCTCGTCATTGGTTGGATGAACGCGGATGCTGGCTCGTCAATGAGATCTCATCGCGATAATAATCTTGTGATTTTATAAATAAAGTCAACTGACTGACGTGGCGTCCTTCGAGGATCGACAGACACGAATGAATCAGCTGCCTGTATGAAAATCGTCAGTCCAACGCTCGTTCACTCTTCACTTTGGTCATCAACGCCCAGACTCGCCAACAATGGATGGATCACCACAGTGGAAATGCGCCTAGAAAAGCAAACAGAAAGCGCAATCGCCTGGATTTTCCCCTTCTTTATCTTCTTGTGTTGTAAGCTTGCATTTGAATGGCGTCGTCGCCACTTTCACTTCCCAACTGACCGTGTGGTTGCGGCAATCTATCGCTCCAAGAGCGAAATCAGGTCCAAAAGCGGAATCAGGTGGGTACAGAGGTTTTCACACCGTAAAAAAGATGCACCCACGCTGGTCAAAGAGTTTGTGTTGTGGGTACACTTTGACGCATTGGCTTCATTTCCCCATACAAATTCCAAGTCGAAACGCGTCAACCTTTCAATCTGCATGGAACAACAACAGCAATTGCCACACCTCCTCAGCTTCTAATCCCTTCGAGCCACTCTTCTTCCTCTGCGTAAATGTACGTAGGTGGGTCAATACGCAGGCCAATCATCCGTCGATTGCTACCAAGCAAAGCAAACAGAAAAGTCGAAGCTTCTTTAAACGAATGAATGGCTGGTAGACCCATTTTACCAGCTGATTAGAATGGCAAAGATCATTTATTGGGTATGGGCAAAACTGGTGGTCTGTGTTTGATTTTCAATAATGATAAGGTGGGAAATGTTATAATAAGGCGTCGCTCTCCGCCTTTGTGACTCTCTCTGTATCTCTCTCTGTGGTTCCTCTACCATGACGGAGGGGGTGGGGCGAACGCGGGGGGGGTGACGGGGGCTTCCGAGCTCTTCGGACGCGACTAGGGACAACTGGCGACTGACTATCCTACACAACCAACCGATGGGCTGCTCGCTCACTTGAGAGGCGACGGTTGCTGGCAGCCGCTGCTCTGCGTGTTGGCCTTGGAGCTGGGCGAGCACGAGCAGTTGCAGCTGCAGCCCGGTCGGGTCTGCACTGGAGCTTGTCCCTGCGTCTGACCTTGTGCGGAGCCGCGGAGGTTCAGGATCTGGGCCAGCGACGGCAGCGAGGACGAGTTGCTCGGGCTCGTGGCCACAGGGACGCTAGCGGACGTCACTGGCACGGGCGAGAGCGAGCGCGACGGCATGATGAACGACGAGCCCTCCTGGGCTGTCTCCATCGGAGGCTGCTGCTGCTGAGGCTGAGACTGCTGGGGGTATCCTCCGTAGACGGCGGCCGACTTGGCCTCGCTCTGCATCTGCATGGCGCGCGCGAGCATGTCCAGGCGGCCGGCGCTCGGGTCCACTGGCTGCTGCGGGGCGTAGCCCACGGCCTTGTCCTCGCTCTTCACGTACACGTCCGCCACGCCGTACGGCGAGTGGACTGGGAGCGGGCCGCCGTGCTTGTAGTCTGCCTGCGTGTCCACGTAGCGGGCCTGGTGGATGTGGTTGTGGCTGTGGACGTGGCTGTGGCCGTTGGGCGAGTTGGGCGCGGACGAGGACGCAGACGCGGACGACGAGCCCTTCTTCTGGTTGCGCAGGCCGCGCTGGCGGCGCGAGATCTTCTGGCGGTACTTCTGCGCGTGGGTCATGGTCTGGCGCGGGGTCTTGGTGCCAATGTAGTCGGCCACCTTCTTCCACGGGCCGGCCGGGAACATCTCGAGCGCCACGAGGAACCGCTCGTGCTCCTCCTGCGTCCACATCTGGATCTTGTTCTTGGCCGAGACCACGACCGCGCCGGCCTTGGCCTCGGTCGGCCGCAGCCGGATCACGTGCTCCGACGTCGACTCCGAGTGTTCGAAGAGCTGATTGTACACTGTGCGCGAGATGGTCATTGTGGATTTCTATGAGTGGATCTGTGGATCTGTGGATCTGTGGTTGTCTGCGATTCTGCGCTTGCGGATCTGGGAGGAAAAGCAACAATGGGGCTGAGGACGTGGTGGGTGCAAACGCGGACCAACCGCAAAAACAAAACGTGGGTTGGCTGGATAGGATTGCGGGTCGAGATCCATCGATCGATCGTTCGAGAGAGAGAGAGTGGGTGGTGACCATAGTGTGACATTGCGACAGGACGCTCGCTGGGATGGATGGGGGACGGGGTCTGTTGGTGGGTTAAAAAGGCAGACAGGCAAAGCTGGTTGTGTGAACGCACACGACGGTAGGTACAGACAGACAACAGGTACATTTCTGGACTGGCTGGTAAACGGGCATACAAACCGCAAGTCAAACGGGTCGCCTCCTCGTCTTCCGTTCCTTTCCGGAAAATCATCCCACCATTTGCTTGGATTGGTCCGAAAAGCCAGTAGGGAAAACCCACACACAAAAAAACTTATCCCATAGAAAATGCAAATGACGTTTTGTATCCATTTGCTGTGGAGGCTCACGCACAAATCAAGCCGAAAAGATTTGTACCCAGCTTCGGAATTCACTTGCGCTCAGTATGGGGGATGGATTCCTGTGGGAAGAGCGCGGCATGCGAAACAGGGTACACCTAGCCCTGGGATCCACTCACGTGCACTTTGCTTATTGGCGGAAAATGCACGAAAAGGCGACCGAATTGGATGAAAGTGTTTTCATCCAATAAAACCACGTCCGTCTGCCTCCTCCTGTTTCTTTTTTTGTTGGTTTGGCGATCACAGCACGCACACGTTGATTGATGGCCTCACTTGCCAAAAACGGCTCTCTTTCTACAGTACAACCGCGCGATGATCAATCCATCCGCACCGATAATTTTTGTGCTGCTTCTGAGTTGACAAACAGGCATTTTTTTCAGGTGTTGCGTTTGTTTGATGGTGTTGGATTTTTCAAAAGCAAGCATATGAGATATGGCGTCATGTTTTGGAGGATATTTGAGAGCAAACTCAAGCTTGTGCAAGACATGTTTTGTGCAGAGCTGTCTCTCTTTTGCGAGAAAAAACAAACAAGAAAAACTTGCTGGATGTCACCTGCGCAAATTCACAAGTTGTGCTTGTTTTCTTGTTCGCGGATCCACCCACACGTCAGACAGTCAGCTCAAAAGACAAAAAACAAAAGACACGCCAAACGTGTGCGTTGTTTGTTTGTTGCAGCAGATGCGCTGGTTTTGCTCCCATCAACGGGGATAGTGGCTGCATCCGCACCTGGTTTTGAAGCTGCGTCTTTAAACCCAGGGCCGAGTTGAACCCATAATGTGGCAAGCTCAACCCACGCATCCATCACTCACGAGGAGACCAGCACCTTAAACGCAGGGGAAGGGGTTGACCATCAGGATGTGGGATGTGATTGATGACGCAGTCCATCCCCCCCCTCGAACGAAAAGGTGCGGATAGGGGTCTGCTCCTTTTCAACCCGTCTCGTCTGCCCATTTGTTTGCTGGTTGTTTCTCACACTTTTTCCACGGGTGTCGCATTTGACTGCATTTCAGTATGGAGACCAGTTAAGGCTGAGCTTTTGAGGCTTGGAGATCTTCAGAAACGTACCCAGAAAACTGACTGGAATGAAGCCAAAATGGAGGGCAACCTTTGAAAATGCCATGCCAAAATGGTCAACACTGGTTTCGAGTGGTTCTTTTGTGGAGTTTAGTGTGGAAAACATGGGGTACAAGGTCATCTCACAAGGCTGGATTTTAAAATCATCTGATTGGCTTGGACGAGTGTATCCATCCGTCCCATGGCTGCCAACCTCTACGTGAGTGAGTCTTCTTCTGTTTGTATCCATCCGTGCGACTCCGACTCCGAAGGAAAATCAGACGCCGATCTCCAGTCTGTCTCTCTGTTTGTGTTGTGGAGCCACACACGGCAAGACTGTCCAGCTGGCAGAATGGATCCCTGGACAGCGGACGAGAGAGAATTCGGGCCAGAGTGAGTGATTCGCGCACCTGCCAACATTGCATTTTGCTGCAAAGCAAACACGTGTTTCACTCGTCCTGTGGTTCTTGCCTCTTTGTCACACGCGGTGAACAAGGCAAACAGAGTTGTGCCACAACTTGTTGTGGAGACTCATTCGAATCCACTCGCGCGCAGGTGCGCACACCACGTCAGATGGTGAACAAGTGACGGTTGCGTTCTTTTTGCTCCGATCGACTCAGCAAGATTTGTTCGAATTCGATCCATCGCTTTTGCATCTGCACCTGCTTCTGGGAACGGGGCGTGCGATTGTTGTCGCCTCTCGCTTTGGAAAAAAGAAATCCGATCCCATCATGTCTTGATTTGTTGTCACACTCACGCTTGAAGCTCCGTTTGGTCAGACATTTTTCATCATTGCATGCAAACGCAAGCAGCAAGTCCACACAATACAGGCAAAACACCAGCAAGAAATGTGGGCTTGTTTGCAAATGCATGTGTTGCATGTTCGCTTGCTTGCTTGCTTGCTTGCAACAAGAGCAACTGGGAGGTGCGCGTGCGTGCGTTTGTGCATCCACCACCAAGGTGACAAGAAGGGCGGACCGACCAGCCTCTCTCTATGAAAAGTGTGGCGTTCGCGTTCTCCCCCATCCGATCGTCTGGTCTCTGCTCCTCCCGGCCCATTTCAAATGCATTTTTCTCACAATGCACTTTTGCACTGGACTCTTCGCGCTTCCATACAACTCCCAAGTGTAAAAGCCGCCAGACGCGGATCAACCCATTGCCGGCTCACGGAGTGGGTGGAGAGTGCACGAGACAGGGCAAAACAGCATTGATGCTCCCATCTTCAAGCACCGATTCGAGTTGAACCCAATTTACGCTGTCTCGATCTGCCCAATTTAGCGAAGCAAGACCTTGTAGCCTTCCTTGTTGGTCAAGCAACAAGCAAAGACCGTTTGCTATTCTTAGACTTGCGCTTTGATGACAAAATACTCGCACATGTCATGATCTGCCGTCCACTCACACAGGTGTGAGCTGAAAAGCGGCGTGTGGTGTCATTTTGCAGACGGCCCCACTGAAAGGCGCGCGCGGAGCGAACGACTGGACTGACTCCTCGAAAAGAACGGCGTAAACCTGCAACAAGGCAGGCGCGTGAACTGTGCCTTTGAGCTCAACAACATGCCGATGTGCGTGCAACAACAACAGGCAACATGCAGCCAAAAGATGGCCAGTTTGGGTTTTTTGGCGACAACCAGGCGACAGATTTTACGATCTTCCAACCTACCAGTTAGCTGCTCATTATCTGATGATAAACTCGTCATTAACCCCACGTAACTCCGAATTACCTCCGCGCAAGCGCGGTTTTACCGCTCACAAACGCGTGGCTTGATCGTGAGAGCCCACCGTATCCAGTCACGCCAGGCACACTTGCACCAGCCCATCACCTTCCTTCCTTCCTTCCTTTTGCTCCGGCTAAGTACGACATTCTTCGCGAGCAGCTCCAAACATATTGGCCTGCTGCCGCCGCCGCCTATCGCAATAGCAATAGCAAAAAGCAATTTCTTCGTTCCATGCTGCACCGCTCGTGATAGTAATCGAGCGAAGATGACGATTTCAGCCAACGTCCGCAAGGAACTGTTCGAGATGACCTCCACGGAGGGGAAGCTGATTCGTATTAAGCCGACCGAGGCGAAGGCCGGCACGACGGTCTACTCGTCCAAGCAGTCGCAGCCACTCAAGATGTGGACCCAGGAGGAGCACGAGAAGTTCCTCGAAGCCATGGAGAAGTACCCGTCGGGGCCCTGGAAGGTCATCGCGTCGTTCATCGGCACCAAGACCACGCGCCAGACCATGACGCACGCGCAGAAGTACCGCCAGAAGATCAGCCGCTGGCGCCGCGGGCTGCGCCACAAGGGCCGCAAGCAGGTCACGGACCCGAGCGGCGCGTCCAGCGACGGCGACGACGCCGCCGACTACGCTGCCAAGGAGAACCTGTTCAAGGCGATCGAGTACGTCTCGGGCGACGACATGGGCAGCCACTACTGCGACAGCAGCAGCAGTAGCCCCGTGCGCTCGCTCTCGTCCATCAGATACGGCCCCGGCGTGAGCGCGCGCGACATGAACGGCGGCGAGGGCCGCAGCGAGCTCTTCAAGCTCGCCGAGCTCGCGTCGTTCGAGGTGATGAAGCAGGAGCCGCCGCACTCGCCCGACGTGGACATGGACCGACGGATGGAGATGAAGATGCAGTCGCAGTACGACTACGAGATGAACAGCAACCCGGCGATGGACGAGTCGAGTCGGGATTACAGCAGCAAGATGAACAAAATGGACTGGCGTCCGAGCAAGGAGTGGTGCACGCGCAAGACGGAGATCAAGCTGAGCCCGCTGCGCGGCGTCGACGGCAAGGTGCTCAGCGCGATTACAGGGCTGAGCTACATGAACACGCAGAACCGCATCGACCTGCGCTCGCTGGCGGCCAGCAGCCACATGATGACCGACTGCTCGGATGACGAAGACCGACGCAGCGTGCACATGAGCGGCAACGGTAGCGCGTTCAAGCTGCCTCCGCTCAACATGTCGGGCCAGGTCAACGCGTTCTCGATCCCGCCGCTCCGCTCCAAGGTCGACCCGAGCGTGTTCGCGCGCGCGCAGTTCGCGGCAAATTAACCCCGAAGAAGAAAGAAAGAAAGAAGATCCTGTGCAGTCCGTCTCCAGTTGTACAGCGTATCATTAGCTGAGAGGCCAACCGAGCACAAGGGGAAGAGAGAGAGAGAGAAAGAGAGTGAGTTGGTGTTGTTTTCAAGAAGGAGCTCGTGTACCGGAAGGAAGGAGAGTCCGTCGTCCGTCGTGCTTGTGGAGGAGAGAGATCAGGTCACTCGGAGCAGTGGAGAGAGAGAGAGAGAGAGAGAGAAGAAGAAGAAGAAGAAGAAGAAGAAGCTGCTGGTGCTTGCTACAGAAGAAGAGCGAAGAAGGTGAAGAAGCGAGAAGGAGAAGAAGAGAAAGAGGAACAGAACGGATTTCCTGCTTTCTTCCTGGACCAAGCGCCAGGACAGGTGTTGTTTTTATTTTTTGTCGAGATGGAACGATTGGAAGAGAGCGAAGAAGAGAAGAAGATCGAGCAGTTCATCCGAAGACGACCATGGGCAATGGAACTTGTGGTCCTCGATGGAGAACGAAGAGAAGAGAAGCTGGCTCGATGGTGAAAATGAGAAGAGAGAGAGAACGCGATTCCCGCGAAGAGCTACAGCCGAGCGAACACGCGAATGAGTGAGCTGAAGAAGTGAAAGCGAATGTTGTATCAATAGGATCGCACTGTTGATTGAGGAGAAGAGCAAGAACGGGTCGACTGCTATGGTAGAATTCGAGCTTTTTCAGCAGACAGGAAGGAAGAAAGCTGCTGTTTGCTGTGAATATAGCGAACGCGACGCGGGTCGAGCGTTGATCTCTCTTTATTATCTCGCGCGTGTTTGATTCACGCATTTGGTCCGAATGCCATACAAGCGCTGGGAGTTCTCACAGGCAGAGAGCCCCGCATTCATGCATATCCATTTCCCCCTCGAGTGAGTCACACTGGGGAATTTCTCATGAAAAGTGCGATCCAACCAAAGCGCTCACTCATCCAATCAAGCATTCAGACCACAGACATGTTGATGGGCATAACGTTGCAGGTTTGCCGTGAAGAGGCGCCGACGGATTATCGAAAGCGATGGACATGGATACACTTGCTCGAAGTGAACACTTCTCTGGCGAAAGATCTGCGGCGTCCGTTGGGCTATTTTTAAACAAGTGTAGCCATCGAACAAGCGACTGGCTCTCGCACAGAATGAATATGAATGAACGGACGATGAATACACAGAGGAAGATCCAAATGAAGGTTGCATTTCGAGTCAAGATTCCAATCAATTCCTCACTCGCAGTTTCGCTGAAGATGAAGGATCTTTCCATCTCTGTCCTTTGTGAATCAGGTTGGACAGGGGGCTTCTTGATTGATTTCATTCGTGGAGTGACTGTCTGATGACAATCACATCGGTGGCGAAGTAATGAGTTCGGACTGAGTGGGAATGGCAGCTTCCTGCTGCAGCAGTCGCTGATCGCTGCTGATGGTGGTGTTGGGTCTCTGGCTGTTTGTGAACACCACGTGCGTCTATCTAACACCACCAATACGCCTCGATGAGATCGTCGATCCGCTTGGCAAGGAGACAAGGAGGTACGCTGAAAGTAGGACACCAAGCAGAGATACTGTGTATCGAGCGGCTCGAGCCAGCCCACTCAATCCACCGGAAGGGTTGGTGGTCCGACAACACTTGAAGCGACTGCAGAGAGTCGAGGGAGAGCTGAGACGGCGGCTCAAGACTGAAGCTGCACGAGCCATGGCTGGCCGTCCATCTTGTGCTCGCTCTGCCTGCCGTCCAAAGTTGTAGGGCATTCATGCAGTTCCTCTTCAAAAAGAGCATTGATGTTTTGGCTGAGCGGGCAGCGAGAGAACGTCTCGATGTCAGTGGACAAACAACTTGAAAGAAAAGGGGTTGACTGCTTCGCGATACGCGTCCTTCACAAACGCGCCCGCGTCTTGAAGCGGCAGAACGAAGAGGAAGTCCTAGTCGTTCCCACGGCACACAGGTGAAGTGGGTGGATTCGTGTGGTTCCCACCTTGTCTGACGATCAGCTCGCAATCACTTCCGAGGCGAAGGTGTCTGTTTGCGTCTGCTGCTGGTCAAATGCCAAAAATGCAGACGACCATCGCCTGGTCTTCCTTTTTTTTGGTTGGTGCCGAAGAGTTCACTTTTGTGACTCGCTTTGTGACTCTGCAACTTTGACGTCCTGGTCTTCAGTGAACGAGGGTCTTCAACCAAAAAGTGAAGCTATTTCGCAGAGGCATTCACTTGTCGTTTTATCTGGATAACCCTTTTTTCATTCACATATGCCTTTGTGCTGTATCTTTTGTGAGCTGTTTTAAAGTGTGACTAAACCTTATAAAATTGAAAGCCTGGTATCAAAGGCAGTTGAAGACGTCAAGCCCCCTTTCTCTTCACAGTCTCTGACGCGAATTCTGACCAATCGGATGGTCTTCCAATCTGTTCGTTTACTTTTTAGCTTCCTTCTCCCTTCACACAAGACACAAGACACAGGAGCTACCAAAACCACCACCAAAACAGCAACAACAGACGCTAACATCCATCCCGCCAGCTGCCCTTCACTTGCAAACTGTATGCTAACCTCCGTCCACGCCCACATTCCGCTCCCTCAAACGCCCTGAGCAAGTTCAACATCCAACACGCCACGCAGCAAAGCAGAATCGCCAGTAAATGGCACATTCCGCCATTTCCGCATTTCCGCTCGGATCCCCGCATCACCTCACCACATAACCAACGAAAGCCAGCAAAGCCATGTCATCGTCCCCAAACGGAAAGCGCTCGGAGACCGCCGCCGGCGCCGCGTCGCCCAGCAAGCGTGTCAAGCTCGTGGGCTTCAAGAACTTTGTGCGCCACAACCCCATGAGCGACAAGTTCGACGTGCAGAAGTTCCACCACGTCGAATTCTACTGCGGCGACGCCACGAACACGTCCAAGCGCTTCCAGTGGGGGCTCGGCCTCAACCTCATCGGCAAGTCCGACCAGAGCACGGGCAACCACGAGGCCGCCAGCTACGTCGTCGAGAGCGGCGAGGTCAAGATCGTCTTTACCGCGCCGTACGCGCTCGAGACCGAGAAGGCGCCGGACTCCAAGTTCCCGCTGCCGGGCTTCGACATGGAGTTTGCGCACAAGTTCACGCAGAAGCACGGTATGGCGGTGCGCGCGCTCGGCATCAAGGTCGGCGACGCCGCGGAAGCCTACCACGTGTCTGTGAAGAACGGCGGTGTCGGCATCCTCGAGCCAAAGACGCTGACCGACAAGGACACGGGCAAGAGCTTGGTGTTCTCGGAAGTCAAGCTGTACGGTGACGTCGTCATCCGATGGGTCAGCGGCGACTACGACGGTCCATTCGCGCCAGGCTATGAAGCCGTGCAGAGCGGCCCAGATGTAAGTCTCTATCTCTCGATTATTCGTCTAGTTGTTGTTTTGTTCCAAGTTGCTCATCGCATGTGTTTTTTGTCTTTTTTTACCCTTGCAGCTCAGCATCGGCATCGAGCGCTTCGACCACTGCGTCGGCAACGTGCCAAAGTTGATCGAAGCCGTGGAGTACGTCATGGGCTTCACCGGTTTCCACGAGTTCTCGGAGTTCACGGCTGAAGACGTCGGCACTGTCGACTCGGGTCTCAACAGTATGGTGCTGTCCAGCAACAACGAGATGGTGCTCATCCCGGTGAATGAGCCAACTTTCGGTACCAAGCGAAAGAGTCAGATTCAGACCTACCTGGAGCAGAACGTCGGCGCCGGTCTTCAGCACATGGCCCTCAAGACCAACGACATCTTCAAGACCCTGGCGGAGATGAGAAAGAGAAGCTACCTCGGCGGCTTCGAGTTCATGCCACGCCCAGAGAAGGGATACTATGAGCGCTTGCCAGCTCGCATCGGTGACAGCCTGACCCCAAAGCAGTACCAGCAGATCGAAGAGCTCGGTCTCTTGGTTGATAAGGACGACCAGGGCATCTTGCTCCAGATCTTCACCAAGCCTCTGGGCGACCGCCCAACCGTGTTCTTTGAGATCATCGAGCGCGTGGGCTGCATGCTCGACATCTCCGGCCGCCTTGAGCAGGCTGCTGGCTGCGGTGGATTCGGCAAGGGCAACTTCTCCGAGCTGTTCAAGTCGATTGAAGAGTACGAGAAGACCTTGAACGTGTAAGCGCGAGTGTGCTCAGGCATCCTCGGGTGTTTCATTTTAAAATCCATGTGTATGTAACGAAAGAACAAGACAACCGAATTTCTGTGATACGACGACCGTCGTTTTGTGCTGCCGCGTGCATACAATGTGTATCTCTATTGCATAGAGGTGTGTATGTATTTATCAATGGTGTTCTTGCATGAGGGGCGAGTGTTGGAAGTGCAAACAATCTCCTGTTGCAAAAAATTAAATGATGAGCAGTCCGGTGCGCTCGTGGGCGATGTACAGGACCGTGGACAGGAGGATCGCGATGCCCGCGCCGATCCACATCCTGTCCTGCCGCGCCTGCCACTGCAATCATCACAGAGCACGCACAATTTGTATGGTCAGTATTCAGTAGGCGTGAAAAGAGGAATTGTTGTCACTGGGACGGACGTGCCTCCAGTGCCTTGAGGCGATTGCGCACTTGGCCGATCTCCGCCTGGACGCCTCCGAACTCTTCGTGGGAGCTGCGCAGACTCAGGCGTCCCTTGTCAAGCACATCTGTGACCGAACTCACCCGCTGGATCTCCTGCGACATCACCTGCCGCGTGCGCTTGAGCGCGGCAGTCACGTCCAGCGCGGACCCCGACGACGCGCCGCTAGACGAAAAAGAACAGAATTGGAGGAATCGTTAGAAAGCCTGATGCTAGTTAGTGGGTGGACGGATAACAGAGATGTACGACCCACTCTTTCTTGTCCCCAGTCGCAGTCGCACGCTTGCCCATGAGCCCCGCGCGCGCCTGCTCCGATCGCTCCTTCTTCGCGCGCTGGCTGTACGCCACGATGAGCTATGCATACACAACAGAGAAGCAAAGAGGACAAACAGTAGGGTTAGATCCGTCCATCTCAACCTCAAATGGCGCCGCTGCAGCCACAAGATGACAGCAGGACTCACTTTGCGGACATTCACGACGTGGCGCTTGGCCTGGTCGCTGAAGAACTTGATGCTGCGCTTGGTCTCCGAGATCTCGGCCGGGTCCGTGAGCTCCGCGACGTAGTCCTCGGCGTCCTGCAGCGCCTTGTGGATCGCGCCGATCGCGTCGTTGAAGCTCTCCTCCTGCGTCTCCTCTTCCTCGATCGAGAACATGAGCTTGCTGACAGCGACGTCCTTGGTGTCCAGCTGCACAGACACGGAGCGCCACTTCTCCGTCAGCTCGCGGTCGACGCGCTCCAGCCGCGCCAGTGCCTCCATCTTGCGCCTCGTTCGTCCGCTGTTCACTTGCTTTGCTTTTTGCTCTGAGAAAGTGAAAGTGATTTGAGATCACGCAAACTGCAGTGGAATTTTATAAAACAGAAAATCTGTAATGTGAAATTTCACGGACAGAGTAAAAGTGGGTTCGAATCTCGAACAGTAGCCCCTTGTACTTGATGTGAGTATGGTGGCCCGTACATAGAAGGGGGTTCGAACGTACTTTTACCTCACACTGAAAGTGAGCGACATCATCTTAAAGAGGATAATTAGATACCACAGGTTTTATCTATGAGCATACTTTAACGTGAATTCTATAAAAGTGGTGTTCACACAATAAAAGCTCTTTTTGATTGTACCCCATCCACGTTTGCCCATGGTATGTCAGTGCGGAAAACCCGACTTTGAACATGGACATTGCGGTGGCGGATGAATCGCCGCTCGGACGCTACCTGGCAGGTACGTGACGCATCTACAGACGGCGCTGCTATTGCCATCACGACATCCATATGAATGCACGCCTGCTGCTGTATTTCTTGTCGCTACTGTGCGTGCATGTGTTGCGCAGATCTCGATGGTACAACCGGTGCGGGATCGCTCGCAGACATGCTGCAAAACGAGCAGCTACAGCGGTCTGCATCGTCGGCAACTGCTGGTAACAAGGAGCGGGTTACTGGATCAACCGCTGCAGTTGCCAGCGCACCCAGAAAGTGCAGGTGCTGCACTTCTGCCGTGTATTGGCTCCGTGTTATGCGAGTACACGCAGAGCGCTTCGTCGCGCATTGGCTTGTTGGCAGCCTGACGCTTCTGGATGAAGACACGCTCAGGTGTGATGCGAAAGTACTGGGCAATGACAATAGCACGCAATACCATCAGATCATCTCACGCGTGTGCTTACGGCTTGCAACGTATAGAGAAGAGCTCGAGGAGCTCGCAACCTGCGAGCAGCGAGTTCGGCGGTCGTGGTTCCTCAGCGGCAGCAGCAGCTCTGGCGCTACATCGACAGACCTGAAAAGCCCCATGTTGCCAGTTGCTGTGGCAGTATCAGCTGTTGTTTACGTCGCGACTTACAGTTCTTCAAGCGCCGCTGCATCCTGTAGGCGAGCTGCACTGTATGCTGCTGCGCTGGTCGTGGTCGGCGTGTTAACCGCTGAGTTGGTACGTTGTTGTTTTTCTTTACTTTACTTTAGCTGGCGGTGGCTCGTGATCTAGGTCCTCACCTGACGTACTGTGTTGGAATGCGTAGGTTTATCAGCTTATGTTGCTTTTCCATTGGAGAAAAGCGCGTCAGGTGGTTGCCGCAGTCCGTGGTTACGCCACTGTGAAAGAGGCATTTGAGGTACGTCTTCTACTACTTCTGATGATCGTGTATAGATGGCCTGTTGCGTACTCATGCACTGTTGCTCATTCTTTCTTGGGTCTTGGTCACTATCAGACTTCGTATCAGCAGAGTCTGGACCTCGTGAAAAAAGCCGAGCTGGCGTCGAGAGGGTACCGCATCGGTGCCATGCTTCCCCCTGTGGGTCGCATTGAAAAGGTCACGAGCATGAAGTGCACCCAGTTGCGTCGAGAGCTCCGTCAGATCAACGACGACATGGAAAATGTGTCCAGGAAGCTCAAGAAGCGCGAGTCTTTAGTGGGTTCTCTCACTATATCTGCTGCTTCTGGGGACCAGAAAGGCGGAAAGAGGAGGCTGTTGCGTGATGTGGAACAGGGTGACGTTGACAGCCAGCGAGCGCCGTCGCTGCTCATCTCAGCACTCACGAAGCGACATGAGCTGGCGAATGTACTGTTGGATGGAGCGCTGCATGCCGCGCTCTTTGATGTCGTGACGATCTATTGGGATCTGCCTTGTGATGAAGAGGACGGCACCAAGGAAGACTCGCAGAGGAATGTGAATCGTCCGCGAGAACGCCAGGTCGTCACTTTCGAGTCTTTGATTTCGCAGTACCAAGAACTCGCAGAGATGCTTTCTGAGTGGAAGAGAGAGCTGGGCCAGATGAACAACAGCAGAAGCATGAAGTTTTTCCATTCGATGGATATGAAGAGCTACAATAAGACTGGAGGTGGCGTCAAATCAGGTCAAGAGAGCAATCCCACAACTGATGAGAAGACCGAAGGTGTCGAAGTCATGGGCGAGCGTCTAAAAGAGCTTCGAACGATCTGTGAGACGCTCAAGCACTTGGTGTTTGCAGCCCAACACGACGTCGCAAGTGCTGCGCAGTCTCCGTCTTCCCTGCAGCTTTCGCAGTCGCTCGCTGGCACCCGTGGGTTGATGAAGAGCACGGTGCAGAGTCTGAATGACGCGTGGGATCAGTACGAAATGGCGTTAGACGCTCTTGGCGGAGCTGAAATGCCTCGCATAAGCGGCAACAGCGAAGATTTGGAGGGCGAGGAGATCACAGCCGGAGACCGCCACGCGAGCGCAGCGGAGGTTCGTCAGAGAGAAAG
Source organism: Globisporangium viniferum (assembly GCA_023333705.1). Classification (NCBI taxonomy): domain Eukaryota; phylum Oomycota; class Peronosporomycetes; order Pythiales; family Pythiaceae; genus Globisporangium; species Globisporangium viniferum. The sequence continues at coordinate 30,970 of JAASFI010000117.1, read as the reverse complement.
CGAGGAAGCGAGGCTTTGCGAAGATCAAGAGAGGAAGAAGTTCACGTTCGTGTTCACGGGCACTAGCACCGGCGAGAAAGATTTCGACTTGAAGGCGATCCTGAAAGAACAACAGCAACAGCAACAGAAGGCGCTGCCAGTCCCGACGTTTGTTCGTGAGCTTCAGGTGAGAGCTATAGCGCTAGTTGTTGAGTGTTCGAAAGGACTTTCAGGATTATTGGTGGGTCGATTTGGACCAAGTGTTGAGTACTAAAGCGTGGTGATGCTGCTGTTTGTACTTGCAGGATGTTCTCGCACACCGTGAGACGCACGCTCAGCCCATTATCACCAAGCAGATCGACCACGACAAACCAAGAGCAGTAGCGGTGACGGAGGCTCCGCCAGAACTTGATGATGCCGAGTCCCGATCGTCCAAGGTGGACAAGCCAGCGCCAACGACTGGTGGTGTCTTGCAATCTGAACTGCAGTCGCTGCTGCTCTTGCAGCGAGTCAGAGCAGCGTCGGAGGAGTTCTTCGGCTGATTGGCGCCGCTTGTGCGAGTTGCAAGAGTTGTGATGGGATGCTACGTAATGAACGATTCGGTATGCAGTGAATGGTATCCCCACAGACAAGAAAGGTGGTGATAGCAGGAAGCGCGTGTATGTACCAGTGAGTACTGCGAGTATCGACATTCTACGTACTGTGAAAAGTGGAGATTTTGCTTTTTGCTCCCAACCAGATCCACAGACCCGCCAGCACCAGTGGTAGTATGCCCACCACACTCAAACGAGACCCACGCGTGGTCATCGAGAGTCTTGCACTCTCAGACGTTGGGGTCAGCCAAATAGTTTGCATGCGTTCATGTCAAAGTTCTCACGCAAGACGTTGTTTTCTGAGGTGGTCGAATTCAAGATTCTACCGATGAAGACGGGCCTTCATCAGAGTTGAAAGCTGGAATTTATGGTGGGATTGAAGAGTGTTATCTTATCAATACCAACGCGGGCATTGGTATCGGGAGCGGCGGCGCTTTGGACTCCTCATGATGTAAAGTAGTGAGTGGCCTGGATTCACACTCACTCGACAGGCAACACCGGGTCGTTGGTTATGGGTTCACATCTGCTCAGCAAAAAAAATAGTGTTTGGGTTTCATATGTCTTTTTTATGGAGAATTCAACCAAGAATCCACTCATTTTTCAAAAAATTACACCTTTAACGTTATTAACAATAAAGCCTGTACATAATACATAAAAGTCATTACATATATTTATAAAACCTTTGTGCATGCAAAATATTCAAAATAACTAAGGTACGCATTACTAAAGAGCATTGCCAAACCAAACAAAAAAACAGTTTGGGTTCATTTTTGGAACACTGTGGTAATACACCCACCGTCACAGTTCAGCTCAGCGACCCGCTTGCTTCACTCTCTCACTCTCAGGCGTCCATTCTTTGGTTGCCAGCCAGATCGTCCAACTCACTCAGCAGCTCCGCTCTCTCTATATATCTCATGCCAGGGTCTCCAAGCGCTGACGCGCAGATCGACTTTCTGAGAGGCACCTCCTCCATCCAAGTGGACGTGAACATGGACAAACCGGCGCACGCTCCGAACTCGCGTCAGGACTACGTCTTGAGGCGGTTTGAGCTCTGGGACGCGTCGGATGGCACCCCTGGCGAGGTGGAGCTCGGCGCGATCTCCCGACTGCCGTTGACCCTCCAGGTCGCGTTCCGATGGAAAATGCTCTCGATCTTCGCGCTCCAGCTGCTCTTCGTCTGGGCTCTGGTCGGTGCGTGTGCGTACGTCCCACAGGTGAATGACGTCGTGCACAAGCAGTTCCAAGGGCAGATCGAGTACCTCATCGGCGCGGCAGTGGGAGTTGTGGCGCTGCTCGTGGCGCTCTACCTGATCCGATCGATCTTCCCGCTCAACTGGCTGGTGTTGATCATCTTTAGCGTCGCCCAGGCGCTGCTCTTTGCGATCCTGGGTATCAAGTTCGACACAAACCTGGGCTTTTTCAACTGCGGCGCGTCGTTCAGCTGCATCGTCATCATGATCCTGCTCTCTGGAGCGCGACGGCGCAAGAACGGTGAGGAGCCCAAGCTGCTCTCGCCCATCGCCGCGGGCTTCATCGCGTATGCGGTCGTGGCGCTGGCCTCCTGCGGACTTTTCGTCAAATACGGTCGGGAATTCGTCACTTCCGAGGGCTTTGGCGCTTCGCTCGGCTTCCAGTTCGTGCTCATCATGTGGTTCGCGATCGACGCGTCGTCCATGTACCGCGTGATATCCCCCGACGAGTACATGCACGGCGTGATCTACTTCTACACCGACATGATCCTACTCGTGGTGATGTGCGCTGTCGCCGTGGGGATCGGCGCGCTCGTTGCGTTGTGCTGCAGCGGCGACGGGTGCTCTGGCGACTGCCCGAGCTGCGACGGCGGGTGCTGCACCGGCGTGGATTGCTCGAATGCCTGTAGCTGCTCGTGTTTCGGACAGACCCGGTTGGAAAGCGCGACTGACAGCAACGGTACCTTCTACTGGTGCTGCGGTCCGTGGATGGAGCTCTGTTGCGATCTCATGGCGTGCAACTGGAACGGGTGCAACGACTGCTGTCAAAGCAATGACAAGAGCCAAAAGCGTCAGCAACAGCAGCCGCTGAGTGACAACCCAGTCGAGTACCCCGCTGGCTCTGCGCTGTACATCCCGCCGTGGGAAGAGCTCCAGAAGAAGAGCGTCGCTGATGAGAGTGTGAAAGACCTGGAGATGCAGCGCGTGTAATTTTAAATTAAAGAAAGCTCGGCTTTGCTTCGATCGGGAGGGTCCATACGCGACTTGCTCCGTTACTGATAGGTACCAGTACCGAACATAAGATCACCTACCTCAGCTTCGTGGGTCGTAGACATTGCTGGATGATGGTACTCCAGCTTCCGTATGATACATGTGCGTGTAAGTTGCACCGTGGAGACCAAGAGGTCCAAATTTCAGTAGATTATGCCCCCGACTTTCAAACCAGCACGCGTTAATGAATGTCCGTGTATGCAGGGCTACGCACACATTCATGCGTAGATACAAGGAGAAGCATAGTGTTGAGAGTCAGGCACACGCGCCGTGATCCTGAACAGCAGCAACAGCAACGACGTTTGCTCATGGACCTTCAGACGAGAGAGCGAACGAGCTGCAATTGATCGTTACGCTGCGCTGGGCTTTCGTGTGGGCTGCGTGTCAAGTTAAAACGTCGAAGTGATTGCTATTCGCTGGTAGTGATGTCTTCTCGCACAGTGAGAGATGCACACTCTCGGTCCATTTTCACAACGCAAATTGATCATGACAAGCCAAACCTGGGAACCCTCGGCGCTTGCTTCCCCGATCGTCCATGCCACTTGATGCTGGCGGTGCTGATGGGCGGAGGTTGACAATTTGGACAGCGGTCGCTACTGCCATTTACTACTGCACTATGTTCGAGCAGCATCGGAACTTCTTCGAGTGATGCGTTTGTGAAACTTGAAAGAGCTTTGAGTGGATGGTTGATCATTTAAGGGGCTACCTATCGGTCGATCATTCATTCAAAGATCTTTCAAGATTTAATGAGCGAACACTTGATGGTGATGAAGCCTCAAGATGTGGGAGAAGAAGACGACCTCGCTCCTGGATCATGCATTATTAGCGCGAAATGTATCCAGCTTATGGATACATTCACAGAATGAAAACGCTTTCGATCGCAAGCTCTGCTTCAGTTTTCTGAAAGAGTGCAAAAAAAGTGACCGACCGCGAAAATTGATATCTTCACTATTCGATTTTTGTATACAACACTAAGTGTATTTTTCGATTAGATGTTGACATAGAACATCAAAGCTGCTTTTATAACCCTTTGGCTGGTTCAACTCAATCACATTTCTTGACAATTCACTTCATTTTTGTATTGCAAATTATAGAGTCACGATTCGAATCAGCCCTTTTGGAGTGTGGTCCACATCACTGCAAGCTACCTCTCGTTCGCCAACGCCAATGCTCGCAAAATCTGGTTCAACCCGCGCGTCAAAGAAGAAAAAGAAAGGCAACGCGCGGAAGAGAGAAGGAGAAAGGTCCGCCTCACTCACGTCCCTCTTCGTGTGTGAATATCTGCCAGTGCACGTGCGCATCTGTGTGTGTAGACAGAGAGAGAGAGAGAGGACAAGCGACGCGCGCACGCGTGACCCCATGGTGCCCATGTTTCTGCAGCGGTACGTGCACGTGGTGCTGGACGCGGTGCTGGGCAACTACGTGAGGAACATCGACCCGGACGCGCTCAAGATCAGCGTCTGGAACGGCAAGATCGAGGTGGACGCTGTCGAGCTGAAGCCGGACGCGTTCCCGCTCCCAAAGGAGTTCCAGCTCGTGAAGGGCACGCTGCACCAGCTGCGCATCGACATGCCCTGGACGAACCTCGCGAACCAGCCGATTCGCGTCGACATTGAAGACATGAGTCTACTGCTGCAGGTGCGCGACACGAAAGCTGATGCACAGCAGCCTGGCTCGAAGACAGGCTTGGACGACGAATCGGTCGACGAAGCCGAATTGACGAAGAAGAAAGTGGAGAAGCTCCGCCGCAAGCGTGCGACAATGGACGCGATTGAGAAAGCCACCGAGTTCAACGAGCGCAATGTGCAGCTGATCCAAGGTCAGAGTTGGACGCACAGCTTCTTTTTCAAGCTACTTGTGAAAGTGCTCGACAACGTCCAGTTGTCAGTGCAGCACCTGCACTTGCGCCTTGAAGACAGCGTATCAGACCCAAAGCAGCCGTACGCGGTGGGTATGACCCTCGAGTCGCTGATCATCAAGTCCGCGGACGAAGGGTGGAACTACACGATGGTCGTGCGCGGCGGCAGCAAGAGCGACGCGCCAGCGAACGACGTGAGCGCCACGATTCTCCGCAAAAAAATGGACATCAACAAGTTTGGGATCTACTGGTCGTTGCCGCTGGCGCCAGTGCCGCAGGCGGTGCTGGACGATGGGTTCGCGTTCGCGAAGCTTATGCAGATGAACTTTTGGTCACCGGACGCACCTGCGATGGTATCGAAGACGAACTTTCCGCCGCTTTTTCAGCCGCAGGACTACATCATCCACCCGCTGACAGTGTCAATGAAGCTCACGATCAACGACGGGAACGCAAAGCTGCCGCTCACTCATCAAGAGCTAAGCGAGCGTGTGCTCTCGCGACTCGGTACGCCATGGATGGTCGAGACAATTAACGCAATCGGTGACGAATCCTGGCAGGAGTTTCTGGATTCCATGCCCAAGCTCGCGGGCGACCGCAAGTACACCCTGGGCTTTGTGTTCACAGAGGCGTGGTCTGTCGCGCGCGACATGTCGGAAGAGGAAGACGTGATCCCGTCCGTGGATCAGTTCAAAGTCGCGCTCTCGAGCTGTTTGCAGTGGTCATCGCAGGAAGTGGACCGGCTGGAGCAGTGTATTGTAAAATATCGCGATGCTGTCGTGCACGTCATGGAGGAGAAGAGCACGTACATTGACGCGAACGCGATAGTTGACCAGGTGCGCATCTCAATCACACGCAAGCAGTACTTGAGTGCGTTGTCGATGGTATCGTTTTTGACGGTCAAGCGACGCCAGGCGCGGTACCTCAGTATTCGTCCAAAAAGGGTTCGTGTCAAGGAGAACCCGGTGCTCTGGTGGAAATACGCGATTAAAGCAGTGCTTATTGATGTGAGAGAGCGACTCGCACGAGTGGACTGGGAAGCTTTGAAGAAGCAGAAGGAGCAGCGCAGGAGATATATTGAGCTGTACTTGATGCTTGCTCATGGTGGGACCCACGCCGCGTCGTTGATATCAGCTGATGTCCGGAAACTCACGAAAGAAACCGCGATCGCAGAGATGGATAATCTCGAGTTTGCGATCGATACCAAGGATATCCTGCGACTTCGGCGTGCTGCAAGGCAAGAGATCGAGCAGAAGGAGCTCGAGAAGAAACAGCAAACCAAGATTGAACAGCGACGAAAGCAGAACAACGGAGATAATGAGAAACTCGCTCAGGGGACGCCGGCAGCAGCTGCAGCAGCAGCTCAGCCGCCTCCAGCGAGCTCGAGTCTCTGGTCGTATACGTCCTGGCTGACGGGAGCAGGAGCAGCAAACTCACAGTCTGGTGCGAGTTCCAGTAGCGAGTCAGTATTGGAAGAGGTTCACTGGAGCGAGCAGGACACAAAAGATCTCTACGATGCGATCAACTTCCATCCGGAGGAAGGCATTGACAAAACAGTCACGCCGTCGAAAAAGAAGAAATCTGACGCGCTTCGTGAGAAGAGCGGCGACATCAAGAAGGCCCAGAGCCAGGACCAGCAACACATTTGGTATCGCTTCCAGCTGGGCTTGACGAAAGCGAGCTTTGGGTTGTACCGAGACGACGATGTTGTGCAAGCGCCGCGCTCTAGTTCTTCTAACCTTGCTTCTCTCTCAGACGAGACTGTTAGCAGTGAGTGGTCTCCAAGACCCGTGTCAAGATGCTTGCTCTTGGCTTCGTTGGACGAGGTTGAGATCCAGTTTCTCGTGCGTCCGTCGTCTCTCGAGATGGGATTTCAAGTCCGCGATGCGTTTTTCTGTCAGGATCCGCAGCTCGCAGTCGGTGGGAGTATGCCGCCACGTGTATCAGTGCGAGCGCACCGGGATTTCTTCCTTCAGCGGATGGACATGGACGAGGTGTTGCGATACCATCCAGTTGGAGCTCGAGAGAAAATTAGCAGCGTGCGTCTGCGTGATTGCGAGAAGGAGCTGCCACTCATGAAACTCAGTATCGAATCTCGAAGCGAGATAGACGAACAAGAGCGGGATCAAGAAGCGAATGTAGCAGTCGTGGCGTCGAGCGGATCACCGAAAATCTCTCGCTTTCTGTTGATTTCGCTCGTGACGCAGCCGATCAAGTGCAACGTGAACCTGATGTATCTCCTCGATGTGTCGGCGTTTTTCACCCGCCCGCTGAATGTCGACCTCTCCGGCTTGGAGCAGAGCGCGTGGAAGAGAGCGCAGACGCTGCAGCGATACAGCAGTGCTCAGTTGCGTGAAGCACTCGCTCGACGCACCCGCGTTGAAATGCAGCTTGACGTCATTTCGCCGCTGATCAACATTATCGAAGTGCATTCCGAGTCCGTTTCAGAGAAGAATCAAGTGAGCTTGCTGGTATTCTTGGGGCACTTGCGCGCGAGCACGATTCATCCGACGAAAGACCCGATGCCGCCTAGTCCACTCAAGATTGATGCTGGGGTAGATGCGGAGGCACTGGTGCAGCGTCAGTTCCTCATGAGTCCAGTGGGGCAGAATCTGTACGACATCATCGAGTTCAGCATTTCAGGCATCGAGGTCCAGATCTTTGATGCTGACAGGAGTGGCAATGATGCGCAGTTCTGGTTCATCGGCGGTGATCAAATTGGTGAACGATCTTCGTGGAACTATCTGTTGGAGAAGACGTCGCTCTCGTTCAGTTTCCACATGAGCGTAGCCCCGGACGATCCAACGATCCCGCTTCTGAAGCTATTTGGTGGAGTCGACAGTGTGCACCTCAATTTGTCTGCTGCAAATTTTCGGTCGTTGCTGAGCTTGCTTCATTCCTTTGGAGAGAATTTGACAACGTACTCCAAGCGAAAGATCGCTACGGTTGGTGCCAGTCCCGACACTGCAGAAAACGAAAGAGTAAGACGTCATTCGCACGTCGGTACTTCCGGCTCGGATCCGACGACAAGCATGAACTCATTCGCGGCAGCTCGTGAGATCCCGATCCGACTGGTCAAGTCGTCGTCGTATTTCACGTCAGCTCCGATGATGCGCCAACCACCAGACAGCTTCTATGGGATGAAGGGCAAAGAGAGCGTTTCCGACACGAACCTGTACACTTCATTTGCGAAAGCGCTGGATCAGGAAAGAGAACGCGCACGACGCAAAGAGATCGAGGACAAAGACTTGCTCAAGTTGTGGAAGCGTGTGATTTGCCAGCTGCAGTTCGGCGTTGGCGAGGTTGTGCTCAAACTTCAGATTCGTGACCAAGCGAGCAGCTCGGAGAAGCTTGTTGTCGTCCGCGCTGTCGACATCAGTACGCGCCTGAAAATGCGCACTTTTGATAGGAGATTGGAGTTCGCGCTCGGTACGTTTGCTGTTGAAGACATCCTCCGCAGTAGCTCACCGCTTCGTGCTTCTGGTGTGGTTGAGCGGAAGCGTTACCTGATGACTTCGGGCAGTTCAGATGTAAACCCAGATACTGGCTACACTGAGCAAACGCACTTGCATTCGGATCAACCGCCAAAGTCCGCGGAGCAATTGATTCGCGTCGCGATTACAAGCATTGCCTCGGATGCCGAGCTGCCGAAAGACAAGTTGCTATGGAGATACATCACTTACGACCCCATGCTCATCTCCTCGAGTGACAACTCAATTTGGCAGGAGCCGCTCTTGACGAAGCTCTCAGTGGATGCGAGTCTGCGCACGCTGACGATCAATCTGTACCAGGACACAGTCGCTGAGATGTTTGTGTTTTTCTTCCAGCGTGACGAAGTCGCTTCACCTCCAGCTGATGTTTTCGAACAGCAGGAAGAGCCAGACGAGTTCTCGCATCCAAGCGCCAATTACATGACTGCACCTCTGTTTGATGCAGACGAGTATATGATTTCCCCAGTTGGCGAGGACCCGAACGGAGGCACGTTGACTCGCAAGTTTGGTGCGTGGGTTGCATCGTCATTCATGGAAAGTCTCCCCGGTAGCAGTCCCGAGCGAAACCATGTGAAAAGTGCTCAGCAATCTCCTGTAGCACCAGAAGAAGCAAAGCAAGAGCTGGACGGATCTCCGGCAAGCATCCAGCTGCGGCTTCACGTGGACGGTCTATCGTTATTCTTGCACTTGGAAGACACCCAGAGGCAAGAAGGCGTGCTGTCTGCGTTCATGAGCTTGACAACCGAGAAATTTTGTTGCTGTGTGCACAAGTATCCGCTGTACTTGGGCGTGTTCTCGTACTTGACGTCGCTCAAGATCTGTGACGTGTCGCTGTCAGAGAAGCAGTTCCGCGAGATCATCTCGCACGCTCCAAGCGACCCGGTCGCGAATTCAAGTGGATCACCAGATGGATTTTCGTCCTCAGAACGTAGAGGTGCTGAGCCAGGACACATCCCGACACTTGAAGAAACGCTGCGGATTTTGGACGTTGTCCCAGCTGTGTTCTCGTGTGCAGCACAGTTTTACGGCGCGAACCAGATTCAAGAAGCTTGGCATCCAGGGTACTCGAACCGATTCTCAGTGCGCTTGAAATCTCCGCGTATTCGCTTTTTGTACAGTTTTGTGGACGATCTGCGTCGCTATTTCTTCGAAGGAGAGCTGCTCAAGACGATCTTCGCAGTGCTCTTTCGCGAACGCGTGGATATGTTCTGGGAGGGCGATTTCCAAGGCGCAAATCTGAGTGGAGGTTTTCCAGCATCGTTGCATGGGGAAAGCCCAGCGAAAGAGAATCGCTTCCTCGGCTCTGACGTCGTGTCCATGTTTCCGTTGCTGGACATCCAGCTGACTGATGCAGTGCTGGAGATGCCGCCGCATCGCATGTCCTCGGAAGCGCTCGTGGTTCGATTTGACAACTACCGAATGAGCAACGAGCACGTGCTAGACTCGGTACGAGAAGTGGAAAACCGGATTGTGGCAAAGGTGCTGCTGAATTCATCGCTGACGCAACTGAAGCTGAACTTGTCAACGTTGCGGATTGTCTCGGTGATTCTCATGGACCCAACTGAAGATGAGCACCGGAAGCTTAACGGTGGTTTCGTGACCCAAAGCCTGCTCGGCTCGACGGACATCAATCTGTCGGTTGACTTTCGCACCCGAGCAGCTATCAAAATCGATGTGAGGATGTCGCCAGTTCGGCTCGTGTGCAACCAGAATCAGTACGCATTCGTGCTTCGTGTGCCTTTCCAGAACTTTCGCGAAAGCAGTCGCTATTATTTCAAAGCGCCGAACAACAAAGCGAGTTTTTCGAGTCAAAGGGGAACACCAATAGGAACCAAACGATCAGAAAGCGTCATCGCTGGAGGATCGGATGCGCAAGCGCAGAGCGTTATTTATGAAGAAGAGAGCTGCTACTCGGATATGGAAGAAGACGATGAGCGCCATGTACTTGTGAGCGTCAACATCCCAGAGATTTCGATGGAGTTGCTCCAGGGTCAGGATGGGTACCATCCGTCTGTGAGTGGCGACTTCTACATGGCGGAGAAGGACAAAACCAACCAAGGATCGATCTGCGTGCTCGATGTCACCGCGTACTATGGACGAGTAGACTACTGCCTCACGACCGGTCAGCTCGTGCTCAATGCAGATATTGAAGGCATCCACATCCGGGATTCGCGCATCCACTCCAAGATTTCAGTTCCGTATCGTGATGTTGTGGTGTTTGAGCGCGGAACAGATGGGAGATCCAAATCGGTCTCGCTGCATTTCGTTCGAGCGACAGAGATCGTGGATATCGGTAACATCCGTATGGACTCGACTTTTCTGTCATCGTCGCACACGAACCACACGTCTCCCGAGAAGCAAAAGTATGGAACCTCTGCGTCACCGAAGTCGCCCAATGACGTCTTTAAAAAGATGCGCACTCGGAGTCCAGTGCGAACGCTGTCGTCGAGGTCACTGTTCAAGTTTGCTAGCCCTGCAAAGCCGAGTCGAAGGCACAAGGAATCGATGAACTCGGTTTCGTCGCATAAATCGCGCTCTTCCACCGCCCCTAACAGCGGTCGCAGTGGCGACGACGTGATGGCGCACTCGTACGGTCAAGCGAGCGCTGCAAGCTCTTCTGGAGGTCAGATTGGCAAGGAAACGCGGATGGATCTGATCTTGGATGTTATTGGGTTCCGGGTGATCCCATCCAACATTTACTGCAACGTGCTGCGCTTTCTCGAGGCTCCTTCTCAAAGCTGGGGCCATGCTGAGAGTGGGGATTCGTACGTGCCTTCATCCTCGAGAACGAGTGTTGTTGGCGAGACTATAACCGCAAATACGGGTTTCGATGGACATGAGAACGGAGCTGTGGACGAGTCTGAGCTGAACGAGCCGTCCGAATTGCTCTACAGGAAGATTGGGTTGCAACTGAATCTTGGACCTTCGGCGTTGCTTCTTGTTGAAGATCCAACGAAAGATAGGTCTCGCGCGCTGATGCTGTCGTGGGAAGCGACTATCTCGCTCGAGTTCCTCCAACAGCTCGGTGATCAAGCGGTGCAGACCACGAAGAGCAGCCAGAGCCACAACCAGCTTCAGTTGCGCACAAACATCAACAACATCCATGCGACGTCGCGGATATCGGACGACAGCATTTGGGCTGCGTCGAACATCTTCAACGCAGCTACAGCAGATTGCCTGAAGCCTATTGATCTGGAGCTGGTGCTGCACATCGATCTTGTGAACAAGTTTCTCCGCTTCCGCACAAAGTTTGATCGTGTGATGGAGCTGCGATTCGGGTACTTGGATTTCTGTACCGCCGTTGCGGCACTCGAGAATATCTTGCGAAGTCCGTGGGAAGCTGCAGAAAACGCCGAGCTGAAAGCAAGAAAAAGAACGTCGTCGGGGTCGTCATCGTCTTTGATGTCGCTTGGAAATGGAGAGAGCGAGCCAGATGATTTCGGCGACCAGCGAAGCACGTCAGCGTCGTCTCTTCGCGGCAGTAGTTTCTCCCTGCGCAACCAGTCCAGCACTTCCTCTCTTTTGTCGAAATCACAGAATGACCACAAAGGAAGTCCGGCGTTGTATGGAAGAACACTGATTCACTTGGTGTCCACCAGCGTTCGAGGTCGTCTCCAGTCGCGTCCTGTCGTGGGACTATACAACTCGCCGTGGCGCAAGCGCTACCTCGTCCTCCCGTATACCTCTCAGGAGCGCAACATGGTCGAAGCTGTTGCATTCCGGATCATCCCAGCGCCAGGAAGTCGACGTGTGATCGGCGACCAAGTTTACTATGGCGATCGCATTGTGCTAGAAGCAGTCACCGCGTCAACGGATACTGCTAGCTCAAGCAAAGACCCGAAAGAAGCGTCTCCTTCGAAAACACCGATCCATTCATCCTCATTTTCGTCCTCGGCGTCGCTGCTAATTAGCAAGTACGACCAGCTTGGAGCAAACGGGTACTTGGGTCCTGATGGTAGCGCTGGCGCTTTTGAGACGACTATCTGGAAGCATGGGAGTTCAATGTTCAACTCTGACCGGAGCGTCATTTACGACAAGGAGATGGTTGTTCTAGAGGAAATCACGCTCTACCGCGCGTTCAACAAAGCAAAGAGCAGTGCATCGAGGAAACAAATGAGCTCGTCGAAGAGCAAAGTGGATAGTGAGAACGCAGCAAGCGCTACTGGAGGTGAAGGCGGCGGGTATCTGATGTTCAACGGTGTGGGTGATGCGCCAGTTCCATTCGCATTGTCGATCGTATCAAGTGAATCGTGGGGCGAAGCAACAGAAGAAGAAGAAATTCATGAAGCCACAACGGAAACTGCTGCAGAGATGCACCAAAATAGTGGCACCTCAAATGGGTCAGAGTCAGCGAAGAAGCAATCAACGACTGCTCAGATGTCGATTCTGCACAACTTGAAGATCCTCGAGTTCACGCTGCCGGGAGTGAACGCGACGATTGTGAACGATTTTCATAACATGTTGCTTCCGCTGCTGCACTTCCGCGTTGGGATGCTTCATGCCGATGTTCGTGGTCGATTCGAAGACAAGTTTACTGCGCTGGCGAGTCTGCGCTTTGGCATCCAGGCGTACAACTCGCAACTTGCTGTGTGGGAGCCAGTTGTTGAAGACTTTGATGTGAACATGGCGTACCACGGCAGAGGGGGTGTGCTGTGCGACTTTTGCATGTCGGAGCGACAAGAAGTTTCTCCTTCCGGGACAGTATTGCGCTGCGACGGGATCCCGAAGTGTTTGTTTCGATCGTCTCGCACTGAAGTGTTTGCTGAAGCGGCAGGACACTCGTGGGAGTCCAAGCACTTTATCTACCGCGAGCTGCTCAGCCAGACCGACGACCACACTGCGAAGCAGTCGAACACGTTCTTGCTGGTCATCAAGAAGGATTTCAACGTTAACGTCTCGAGAAACGTGATCAACGTGCTGTTCCACTTTATGGCGCTGATCTCAAAGGCTGCAACAACAGATGAAGCGCTTCAGGCTCGACTAGGACCGTTCATCTACGTCGACAACCAATCTGGTATTCCATTCTTGGTAGCGACGCATTCGTCGTCATCGGTGATTGCACCGCCACCTTCAGGGAGCGAGAACCCGTACATCACGTCTGAAAGTGGCTCGTTCGACGTGCCAACCGCAGTGCCTTCATCTGGCGGCGAAGTGAATGCGAGCGTGACTCACGCGGAAACGACAGCTTTTCAAACCAGTGCGTGGAGTCGCCGGCGTCTATCAACGATGCTCAACGACATCTCTTCATCTCGAACCAAGTGGCTGAAGGTAAAGAGCGGTGAGCGGATAGCGACGGATATTGTCGCGCACGAAACGCCAGCCGGCTCGGTGACATCGCCATTGCGGAGGTTGCTGTGGCTGAAACCACAGTCGGAATCTCGATCTCCATCGTCCGGGAAAGCGATCCCAGTCCCGATTGGCTACTCGAATCGCTCGTATCTCTACCTCGAAAGCAATAACGGATCTCATGACGTCTGGCACGGCGAGAGCGTCATCTGCGAAACCGTGGCAGAGCAGGGCACACTCGTTCTGCGTCTTCGCGGAAAAGTGCAGCTGACGAACTACTTGGATGTCCCGATCCAGGTCATGTATAATGAAGAGCGGACAGAGGTTATTGCTCCAGGCGGTCAGGCGGCGCATTACATCCCTATCCAGTTTCTAGAGAAAGGCACGATCTCGTTCTGTCCGCTTCTCGGTAACGGGAAGCTCCAACAATCGTCGCCGCTATCGATCGGATCCCTGCTCAAGTCGAACCCAGTCAAGCCAAAGAAACGAAGCCACCACCAGCAGATCGGATCGCTGGAACTGCGAAAGGCGCTTACGTTTTACTGGGACGCCCACCCGGACGTGAAAACCTCCCGCTTCGTGACACCCGGATCAGAAGAAGCAATGGATTTTACAGGTATCCCGTTGCCTCCATTCCAGCTCATTTTGACTGCAACGAGGAAATCTGAGCGCCACGAAACGATGATCTCTCTGCGCGCTCCTATCGAACTGGAAAACCTGATTCCGTACGAGATTTCTTTCCGCACAGCATGCCTGGTAAGTTTAGTGTGTGATGTGGTTGTATAGGTAACGACGTTGCGTGCATTACGTGCTGAGAAATGATGCTAACCCTCTCGTGGTATGTGTTTCTGTAGAAATCGGAGGAAGACATTGGGTGGGTTGAGAAAAACCCAGCATCGTTCCCTGGAAGTCACGGCAACATCGCATCTGGAAGCTCCGCTCTTATTTCTGAGTTGGAACTGCTCGCCGACGGATTTGACAACGATGAGTTGACGGAAGTGCCATCCGTGGTCGCGCTCAGTCTCGCGATCCCAGAGATTAATCTTGCAGCTTACTCAGCGTGGTCCTCCAAACGCTTCGTGTACGGATGCAACTCATTCTGCGAGAGGCTGGAGTTGTCCATGAGTGGCGGCGATGAATCGGGAGGTCTCCTCACCAACAAGCTGACCATTTGTGTGGAAGTGGTGCAGCTGGAGAAACTGCGCACAAAGGCGCTGAATGTGTTGAGTCCGGTTATTTGTCGTGTCTTCACGGAATACTGGCTCATCGATCGCACTTCGCTGTCGCTCTCGTTCTACACTGCAGATGGCTACCGCATTCCTTCGAACCACAACTTGTTCATGACGGGAGCAACTCCAAGCCCAGAGGATACCCAGAAAGTATCGCTCTCTGTGTTCTCCAGCGAAAGCAAGCAGCATGTGTCAAAGATGAAAGTCGGCATCAAAAGCAGTGGCGACGAAGCTGAGGTTCGCTCCGACGCTTTCGACATCAGCGCTGTAGGCGTGCGAGGACAGATCCTGGTTCCAACGCATCGTCGCGGCGAGTCGCGCAACCTACTGTCAACGATCTTGGAGCTTCCGTCCGGAGCATCGAAAGCGACGTCGTTTAAGCAGTTTGAGTTTGGAGTCACGATTGAGCAAGGTCCCAGCAAGTTCTCACGGTCGAAGGTGGTGACGCTCGTGTCTCGGTACTATTTCGTGAACACGTCGCACCGATTTGATATCCACATTCGTCAAGAACGGAATCCTTCAGAGGATGCGATTTTAGTGCTGAAGCCAAAAGAAAGCAAGATCTTCCACTGGAGTGACTCGAGATTGCCATCTCGCGTCCAAATTCGGTTTGTTCAGCCAGGTACTCCACCAGCGAGCTCGAACCTCGCTGCTCTGTCGCAATGGAGTTCTCCGTTTGAGCTATCATCGGTCGGCAACTTTGTGCTAAAACTTAAGAAGAACCTGCAGTCCGCTCCAGCGTATTTGAAGAACTGTTACGAAGCAATCGCCGTGCCCGAGATGAAGGAAGAGATGGACGATTACATGGATGGCGACGGATACTGGAACTACGACTTCATCGAAGCAGAGCACATGATCGCAGGAGGGATGCAGCTCCATGTCGCTGTTGAGCTGCACGACCCCTCGTTTTTTGTATACCTGGAAGAAGGCGCGTACGATTCACTGACGCACATGGGGCAGAATCCCGCATTGATTGACGAGAATCGTTTCCAGAACAAGGAAAAAGAAGGTTTTGTTCCGTACAAGATCAAGAACGAGTGCAGCGACTGCGAGCTTGTGGTTTGGCAGAAGATGGTCACGAAGGATGACCGCGGCAACGTGCTGATCGGCTACGAAGGCGGAGAGCAAGTGCTGCCGTTCCACACGATCGACTATGTCCCGTACACGTTCTCTGCGGTTCCAACGGTGTTTGTTCAAGTCCAGAAAGTCTCTGGTCTTAAACGCAAACACAAGAAAGGAGCATCGAGAAACAAACTCACGGCAAGCAATGGCCAGCCATCTTCTACTCAAGTTCCTGGGTCAGGCAACGACCTCCAAACTGTAGTGATTGCCAATTTTGAAGCGCAGCTGAACAAGCTGCATCGTCTTCCGACGCTGGAGCTCGAAGACGATGGAAAAGTGAGGAAAAGACTGTGGGTCGAAGTGCTTCTGGACCAGGCGACCAAAACACTCCAGGTCACAGACATGCTACCTGGAGTCTCGGGAGAGCACAAGAGACGTCGCCGTTCGAGTTTGCTGCGTAGTTGGAAGCGCTACAGTTCTTCGATCCTCTCGATTTCCCACTCCATAGCGAGTCGAATGCCGAAGCAGGAGCATTCGACGCCCAAGAATCTTGCACTTGCCAAGAAGAAGCAAGTTCGCTTTGCCGAGGAGAGTTTTGAAGAAGAGGAAGAGAAAGAAGAGAAATCTGAGGAACACGCGCCTTCGGAAGCAGAGGAGTCGAAATCAGACGGCGCGAGCGACCTCACATCACTGTCGCCTGATCTTGCAAGTGTTGCAAAGACACCACCAGCACGCTTTGTCGTTTGTGTCAAGATTGTCGATGTCCTGTACCTGGAGGAGCTCTTCAAGAGGCGAGGAAAAACAGACTTTGGGTCGTGTCAGCCATTTTTGTACTTCAATCTGAAATGCAATGCAAGTGCAGGAGCTCGAAGCAAGCTGGTACCGCAGCGAGCTGCTGTGTTTCCGCGATGGGTACCGTCACAGGAGACTTCTTCCTTGCTGAGTCTCGTTATCAATGATGAAAACGATTCTGGACAAGCTCCAAATGCTGTCATGAATTTCCAGGTGCGAGAGTCCGACAAGCTGCTGTTTGGATCATCTCTCATCGCAACCGCTGAGATTCCGCTGCAGGGGTATTTGAACGTGGTCAAGCTATCACAAGAAACGGGAGGAACCTCAATGCTCCCAGAAGTACAAGAGTATCTCATTCCGATCGATATCCCAATGGAGGTCGGTGGAGTGCCGTTTGAGGAAGGCAATCGCGCAATGATCAAGTTCCAGCTCAGCTGCCAGTTCATCCCATCTACAGCCGAGACTGAGTCGACGCTTGAAGGATTGAGAAGTGCGCTGGCAGATTTCTCAATGAAGAAAGAATTGGAGTATCTGATCAGCTCCAAGTCCCGGCTCAAAATTCTGCTTGAAGGCGAATCTGTGGATGTCACAACGGGTCGTGATGGTGTGTTCTCGAACCGCGACAGAGCAAATGGCGGAGTCTCTGCTACTTCCACCAACAAGTCTGGTGCTCCTCCCCCACCCTCAAATCTGACTTCTGCAGGTTTGACTGCGAGATCGGTCGAAGAGCACTCACGCCGCAGTACGAGCCATCGAGACTCGACGCTGTCTGTGACGACCGATGATACGACAAGCGATTTTGGATCTGAAGATATTAACGATGAGAAACGGTTGACAGCGGTGCTAGTTGGCGTCTCGAATCTGCAAATCCCGCCGAACTTGCTACGTGAGAACGTGTCCAAGCGGCACGCGAACGACGATACAGAACCGAAAGTGTACTGTACCATTACGTACAAGGAATCGACTCGATCAGCTGCATCTTCCATCGCAAAGACATCTCAGTTCTCTACAACTGGCGACGATGGAGATACATCAGCAACGAAGACGACGACTCGCTTAGAACAAGTTCGGACCCACGAGTTCCCAAAAGGTCAGCCTTTGGGCTTGGATCTCGTGTACCGAAGTGGTCGCGTGCTGGTGCAAGGAGTTGCGTGCGACGGACTGTGCGGTGGGTTGATGTTTGAAGGGAAAGTGCGCATTGGCGACACGATCGTGGCTGTGAACGGCAAACCGATCGTGAACTTGCACCGAGAGGCCTCTTTTGGTGTGATCGAGAAGGCGCTCCAGCCGGATGGAAGTCTGGACAGCACTGCGAAGAACACGTTGTCGCTGTCTTTCCTATACCAACCGGTGGTGAAGCGCTCTCGAACCAGCTCAAGCTCAGGACGAAAAAAATCGAATCCGAGCACGCTAGGCGAATCACCGCCAAAGGCATTTGATGCAGAGTGGAATCGACGAGTTGAGTTCACTGAAGTGGTCAAGAGCGACTCTGGCGCGAATATCAACCCTGGCAATGACCGAGTTCTCGTTCGTGTGTACTTGCGCAACGGCACGGCTGATCACGGGCTTTCGACCGCCCAGGAGCCGAGTGTCGTTCCATTCCTCTATTTCTTTGGCGACGACAAGATGATGGACCACTTGGACCACAGCAAGCAGGACTCTCGTTTCGACGTGCTTCTCGCTGAGTGCTGGGTCCCGCTCCCTCCGAGTACCCCCGAGTCGTTCCAGGCCGCAGCGATGGACCCCACAGGGTCCGGTGAGATTCCTTTTTACGAACGAATCTGTGCACTGTATTCCCCACAGGCGCCATCGGAACATGAAGCGAGTGTGATTGAAATGGTTGGGCAGTTGCGCCTCGCACTGAAGTGGGATCTCATCAACCCGAACATCGCGAATCAGAACGCCGATGAGCTGAAGTTTTACGTCCAGCTTGAAGTCGCTCGCGTGTGCTTGTCGATTGTGGACGACGCGTCCAGGTCTGCTGTGATCTCGGGAGTCGCTCAACAGCCGCGAGAGGTTCTCTGTATTTCGCTGTCGGATCAGAACGCATCAGCTGGCATCCAGATGAGCTATGGACTCACATCAGGAGGCAAGCACGTCGTGAACGCTCGCGTCGGTCATTTCCAGATTGATAACCAACTGCTGGACACAAACTATCCTGTGATGCTTACGCCAATTCGTCTCGTCGACTACCAGCAGCTGCATCGTGGCTTTGATGGCGCAAAGGACAAGGACGGTGCCACTGTCGATGCTGGACCGATGCTTTTACCGACGTTCCAGCTCATGAGCGTGTTCAGTCGAAAACCGAATCTGATGCAGTTTGAGTATATCTTTGGGCAGCTCCAGGAGCTCGAGATCAAGCTAGAAGACTCGCTATTGGTTGCGCTAGCTCAAGCGTTCAGCGGCGTCAAGTGGCCAGCGAACAACAGTGACAACTCGGATCGACACGAGAAACACGAGAATTCGTTCAGCCAAGCGATCTCTTCGAATCTCGCGCTGCACTTGCTGGAGAAAGATTGGTCCTCGCGAATGGCGATCCTGTCGACAAACACCTCGGCAGCGTTAGGTGGCGGTGGTGGTGGTGGTGCCAACATGAAAGTGCTGCTCAGATGGCTGCTGCTGTGTCCTGTGAAGGTGAACGTGACGTTCACGAGCACAGCTGACCGCTCTCTGCTGCTCTCTTTGGTAAGTATCGTACGTGCGACTTGCTTTGACGTGCACCTTGTACTGACTAACAGTTGTCTCTTGTTTGACGTGCACAGCTGTCCCCGGATCTATACTCGGTGCTCAGCACTCTGATCAGCGCTGCGGCGGCCCTCGTGTCAAATCTCGACAAGGCGCCGATCAAGATCCCAGAGTTTTACGTCGAGAACTTGCTCGAGACAACTCACACACTGGCGTTTTACGCGATGCAGCACTATCTGCACCATGGACTGCGCAGTTGGTACAACATCATGGGCTCTGTGGACTTCCTCGGCAACCCGATCGGGCTCGTGAGTACGCTGGGCACCGGCGTGAAAGATTTCTTCTACACGCCAGCTCAGATGCTACTTGAGGACGAGAAAGGACTCCGTATCGAGAACTTGCGCACAGGAATGACGAAAGGATCCAAAAGTCTACTGCGAAACACAGCAGTCGGCATCTTCCACACAACGGGCAAGATCACAGAGACGCTCGGGAAAGGCATCGCGATGCTCGCAATGGACGAGCAGTACAATGTCCAGAGACAACGGCAATCGTCCAAACAGATTAAGAAGATCAACGACCTCGGCGACGCGATCGCTGAAGGTGGCAAGGGACTCGCAGGAGGTGTCTGGGATGGTATCAAGGGCGTTGTTGCAGCTCCTGTGCGCGGTGCTGAGCGCGATGGCGCGAGCGGATTTGTGTTTGGAATCGGAAAGGGCTTTGCAGGTTTGATCGTGAAGCCGACTGCAGGCTTCTTGGACCTGCTCACAAGTTTGTCGCGAGGCGCAAAGACGAGTGCAGAAGCGATCGACGGCGCAGACCACGACTTTGACACGGTGACGCGCTTCCGCCTCCCGCGTCGCGTTTGGTAAGTGATTTTGTTTGTGTATTGAAGTTCGATGCTACCGGAGTTTTCTAAACTCTGACGGATCTTGTTTTGTTGTGTGATGTTGTTATTAGCTCGGATGGAGTGCTGGTGTCGTACTCAGAGGTAAGAAAGTGGCCTTAGCTGCTGTTGTATTTGTGAAATATGCCCTCCTAACTGTGCGCTGTATTGTATTTGAAAACCACAGCGTGAAGCTACTGGAAATGCGATTCTCTTGCTGACAGCGCTGGATGCGACGGATGAGTATGCCTTTTGTTGGCGATTACTTCAGTAGCTGATTTAGTTCAACTTACCCCTTCTTACGTTGACCATGTGTGATCTCTGTGCAGATACGTGTACCACGTCTACTACGGGCTCGAGCCACTACGTGGACTCGTGCTGCTCACGGACAAGCGAATTGTTTGCCTGAGCGCGAGCAGTGGACAGAAAGTGTGGGAAGTGGCGCTTGACTCGACGTTGCAGGTCGAAGTGACGGGAAAAGCGATGAAAGTCAGCCAGTCGTCGGCTTCGCACAAGACCTACAGCGTCGAGTGCGACGACGAGATCACGGCGACGAACTTCCGCATCGCAGTGGACTCGGCGCGCGTGGATCTCTCCGCGACGCGCTACTTGCTGCTGAACCTCGAGAAGAACCAAGAAGAAGCGCGGAATGGCGCGAGCGGCGGGGGTGGACGCGGTGGCGCGCTGGTCGACTTGGCGCGCAGCGAAGAAGAACGCACGGACTTGCACTTGCTGATGGAGAACGTGCAGGACACGATGGTGACTGGGTTGAAGGAACAGGATCTGCGCGCGCAGCCACTGCGGTCCGTGCGCGTGGAGCTCTGCCACCTGGAGAACAAGGACGCGCATGCGCAAGTCCCGAGCCGAGCGATTATATCCTTTTTTCTTCCACTAAAACCATGCATGTTTTTTTGCGTGTCATCAAGTGCATAGCAAGCAAGCAGGGCGGAACGCTTCGAGAATCGGCCGGTGGTGGGTGTTCCTTGACCTATATTCTTTCTTTGTTTTTTTCTGTGGGTGCACGACAGGTTGCTTTCGTTCACGGTGTTCCAGATCCAGGTGTATGGCGGGCCGTACCAGTGGACCGTGTACCGTCGATTCAGCGAATTTCGAGACCTGCTCACTGAGCTTGAAGACGCCGGGTACGCGATGGAGTCGCTACCGCCGCTCCCGCCTCGCACTTTTCTTCCGAGTACTCGAGATTCCGTGGTAGGTGATCCTGAACTACATGCAAACTTCAAGTTTGCATGGAGTATTCGATGATATCATCGAAATTGGCTGCTTGGTGTTGTTGTTCTAATATTGTGTCGTTTGCTCAACTAATGGGAATAATGATATTGGTGAACCCAGGCCAAGTCGCGCCAGGATGCACTGAGCATCTTCCTCCAAGCGGCCATCATGCACTCGTCGATCAGCCGAAGCGCGCTGACGCTCGAGTTTTTGACGCGTGAGGCGCAGGAAGTGCGCATCAGTCTGCCGCCGCTCTCACCCACGGGTGCAGACCACGATTCGTCCCAGCGAGGTGAAGACTCGTCGTAAACGATCGAGGGGAACCCTACAAACCCGGTCCAGAATCTGCAGAAACAATCCAAAGCTGCGGAGTTTAAAGGCTGATACTGTAGGTAGTGGTAAAAGTGACGCTTGAGTTTATGAAAGTCAAAGGTATGTTCAGGTGATGTGTGCAAAATATATGTAAGTGTATGTTTGGGTGTGTGAAAATGTGATGACAGACAAGTGAATGAAAAGTTCAGGAAATGGTGGAGCCCCGACCCTTGTGAAGCGCCTCCAGCACCGCTCATTTAGAGTGAAGAGAGAGTCAGAGGCGAACTCTGAAGTTTTGCCGTTATGAATTTCCTGGAGGTGCTTTCACGAGCCATCGAGCGGTCAGGAGCGCCCACGCCAATCGCCATGCCGCCCTTCCGCCGCTGCTGCTGACGTTCGCGCTGGTTCCAAACCATCCCCTGGGCTTGGAACCCAGCCCCACCCTGGGCTCCTCCGTCTGTCCATCTTTATCGTTCGCGTTCGTGCCATTGATTGACTAGCAGACGTGGAAGTGCAACAGTCACACGCCACCATCACCTTCAGTGCCTTTCGTATCAGTCAAGGTTTCCTGGTTCCTCCTGGATAGTCGGCCACCAAAAGACGTACGCAGAAGAAACCAGGATCCATCCCCCCTCTTGATACGCGTTCCGCGATTTGCAAAGGCGAGTGAGTGATGCTTGTTACTGCAGGTTCAGGTTGCAGTCAAGGTCAACAAAGGAAAGCCCTCACGAGAGTACCATATTCGTATCATGTTGATGCGCACTGACAGACAGGCGCACGCGTGGTTCACGTGTCTGTCGTCGTCCACATTCAATCCACTCTCGCTCATGATCCGCACTGAACTCATGCGACCTGGTTTGCTTGTTTGATCGAGCCTCTGCCCACAAAGAACCATCGATGACATGTATGATACGCGCACCTAGAAGCAGACGACGGCGACGCTTGAGCCAAATCAATCATCAGAGCGAGGGAAAAAAACGCAAAGCACCGAAAGAAAGTTCCAAAATGCTTTCGCCCACGTTCCATTCTGCGCGCACTGGCGTCAGCAGAGCAGACTCACGTCAGTCACTCAACCAGGAGGAGCACAGTCGACCAGTCGACCGGGACCGAGTCGGTCAAGCCGCTGCTGAATCGATTTTTAGTTCGAGACCCCCCATGGTCGTGAGAATGGAGAAATGGAGCTTCGTAATTTAAAGAGCTGCTGGTGTCGTGCCTCTTCGTTTATAAGAGCGCAAAAGCGCGGAATCTCCCAGAGAGGAAAATAGAAAATGGAAAGAAACCCCTATCTACGGTAGAAGAAATAAATAGAAGGGATCTGCTGATTCACATCATGTCGTTAAAGCCAGGATATGGAGAATGTTTCAAATCACAATACAATTCAATATTATATATAAAATACTGCTAAAAATAATCAGCAAATATAAAGGATCTTTATCTTTTGTATCGTTTTGTACCATCAGTAGGTATTGCTTGACAAATACTACAACCTGGCATGAACGACACTACATTTTGGTGGCTGCTAAATCCGGGATGGTCCGCCCTTTGATGGCTGCCCCTTCTGTCCAAGTGACAGACACAACCTGGGAGTTTCCACCAATCACCGCGCTGCCTGTTCCACTTCAACATCTGGTCCCACCCCCCAGACTTCGATATAATAAAATCTACATGGTACACATTTTTACTCTCTTTGATTGGCGCCGTCCTCTGCTTCTCTGGCCATCGCCAAGGCACAACCGAACGACTGACTGCATGAAGATGCTTCTATTCTTTATCATGTGGCAAGTGCGTCTCTGCCCCCTACTATATGGCACTGCGACAGTCTTGCTTTCCTGTTGAGCCATTCGCCCTTTGTGACTGTGGGCTAATCAGCGAGAGCGACAGGTGGATCACGCCCTTCTTGTTGTTCTCTTTTTTTCGAGCGGTGTTGCGATCCACTAGCCATCCAATCGCCAGTCAAACCCGCACTCACTTTGAATCTTACGCCGTGCTACTCACTCCGCCGATCCATCCACCCACCTACCTACTACTACTATTACTCTTCGCAGCGATGACGATCTCTACGCGCGTGAAAGCTCAGCTCTTCGCCACGACTCCGACCAACCACGAGCAGCTCATCCGCCTCCCGCCGACCTCGGCCAAGCAGGGCGGCGTCGTGGTCGCGCGCTACATCCCGAGCATGGCGAGCTCGCTCTCGCCCTCGGTGGCGCAGAAGGTGATCAAGACCTGGACCAAGCAGGAGCACGACCTTTTCCTCCAGGGCCTCGAGCTCTACCCGCACGGGCCCTGGAAGAAGATCGCGGACTTCATCGGCTCCAAGACCGCGCGCCAGACCATGGCGCACGCGCAAAAGTATCGCCAGAAGATCGCGCGCCGCCAGCTCATCTGGAAGACCGCCACCGCGGCGCTCAACAGCCAGCACCACCACAACAGCCTCAGTCGCTGCCAGAGCCCCGTGCCGTCGATGGGAGCGCACCTGCCCATGATGGCCCCGAGCCAGCACAGCTTCATGGGCATGTTCCGCTCGAGCGTCGACTTTGGCACCATGTCGCTGCACGGCTCGTCGGCGAGCAGCACGCCCGACACAAGCGACGACGAAGGCAGCTGGTCGCCGGACTTTATCACCAGCAGCCGACCCCACCTGGGTAGCGGAGACTTTGGAACGGAAGTCCAGCAGCCTCAGCAGTCTCAGCAAAACGCTGAGCAGCTCTGCCCCCAGGGCCACGTGTGCGCCGACGGCACCAACTGCGACAGCTGCTTCTTCGAGCACGAGATCCTGCCCATGCTCGTGCAGCTGGACACCACGGGCCTCGACGACCTATGAAGATGATGGGGGATCCAGCGGCAGATCTCTGGCTTCTACGAAGCGCCTTGCACCAAGTGCGAGGACTACTCTACACAGCGCAAAGTAGCTCAAACTGGCGCTCTATCCACTCAGTGGGAATGCAACGAACAGCGCTCACCCAACGAGAGTGCTCGACTTGCAGCTTCTCCAGTACATTACTAGTATCGAACAGGCCCCGAACGACCGGGACCAACACATCTTCATACGTAGCGTGTAGGTTAGTTAAGTTATATCCACACAAAGTAGCCCAAAGTATGTGATACCAAAGGGAGAGACACAGGGCCACAGTACAGTGGCCGGTCCACCACGAACAATATGCACGCCAAGTGCACAAGCGCAAATCAAATCCACAGTGAAGTGTTCAAATTGACTGATGTATGCATTTCTGTCTCAATGCGCTTGATATACGCTTAAAATAATCGACAACTTGTACCAGAAAGTCGGATCAACATTGCAGCATTTCGTCAACCAAAGTTGTTCACTTTACGTGGTGGTTTCGCATTCTGAATAGAGATCCGATCTTTGTGAGTGGGGTTGGCTGTTTAACAACAGTTGGTATAGTTCCAGCCTGTTCATTCGCTTCTTTGAACAGCAGCCACCAGCCTCAACGAACCCCTTTGACTGTCTATGAGTTCGTCAGTCGGTTGAGCTTCGCTCTTGTCTATAGATAGTGGATCGTCACATAGTGCAGATCACTCTTTTGGCGAGAGGATCTTCGTGGACTGGAGCATGCGCTCGTAGGTCGGACAAAGATGGTCGAGGATCATCTTGTTCGAGAGCACGACGCGGCTAAACTCGTCGTTGCCGACCTCCACCAGCTCCACTTCTTCCTCCGACGCCAGCGGCGGCTCCGTGGCCTCGTTGGCCAGCGAATCCGTTCGCGCCACGCGGTTGAGATACAGAATCCGTCCAGGAGGGAAGAGCGGATCGTGCATTAGCTCGTTTTCCGCACTCGCTTCTGCTTCAAGCTCTGCTCCGTCCACTTCGTCAGCCGAGTTCGCGATGCTCGTGAGCAACGGATCTTCAATGATCGAGTCAGCATCTTCTTCGGCGTCGGGTTCACTGGCATCGTACTCGCTCTCTTCGTCAAGCGTACCTCCGAGAACACTGCATTCGAGACCGGACATTGGATACATGTTAGCGCATACAATTCCACCGCAAGATACAGGGTGCAGCGAACTTACGGCTCGGCGCGGAAAAAATGCGCGAGGTCGACGACCTCGGCTTTGAAATCCTGGAACATCGAGTCAACCGTGTTCGCCACGGGGATCGCCGACACAGCTGACACTGTCGACACAGTCACTTTTTTCGCATCGTTAGCAAAAGACTCGGCGCTCACGGCGATTTCCTCCTGCACGGCATCGATTTCGGTCTGGATCCGCGTCGAAATCGCCTCGGCTTCGACTTTCACGGTGTCGACGTAGCCTGTGACATTGGACGACACGGTCTCGGTCACTTGCGTCCTGTTTCATGCACATATACCAGTGTTAGCAGGCAGTCCAACAAGTTTGTTAGGGCTCTTGTCGCCTCTGAAACTTACATTTTCCCCTTGACTTTGGTTTTCAGCACCTCGGTGGCTTCGTTGATCACGCTGTTGATTCGATCGCGAAAGAGCGCTAGCTGTGGCGTCACAGGAGCTGACGCGTCATGATCGCCACCTTCAGTAGCAGCAGTATCGGATGATGGTGGCGAGGACGTGTGTTTGAGCAGTCGCTTCGACTCGCCGATCAATCGCTCAAGCTCTTCCGGCTTGTTGACGGCAGCAGAGAGTCTCTCGAGCGCAAGCACACTCGCGTCGAGCTTCCGCCACAGGAATGGAAGCTCTGAAAAAAGTACAACAGCAGTGTTGTGATCAGTAACCAGAAGTCCAGGGGCGGCAAAGAGGAAAAATAATAGAGAGCGTACTCTGCTTGTCGTCGGTCTTGAGCAGGTTCTGGATGAATTTGATGTGGTCGATGGAGATCTTGTCCGTCCGGAATGGAGACAACGTCGAATCAATCGACGACGTCACGAGGCGATCGATGTCATTCGATAACTCGGTGATATTCTGCAATCACAACATTGAGAACATGGCCAACTTAAGTCAGAACATCAGCGCTGGATAGGTTCAAAGGCAATACAGACACTGAAACTCACCTCAGTTGCCAGCTTTATCGTCCCCATCGAGACAGATAATGTACCACAGACATCCACACATCACCTATTAGATAAGCCATCACTCCTGCACACAAGACAGGGGAAAAACAAAGCCAAAGTACCTGTTTGACTCGGTCGATTTTCTCGATCGCTTCGTTCTGCTGCTTGATCGACAGTTCCTCGAATTTCCGGATCGCGCGGTAGATCTGGTCGAGTTTCTCGTCTTTTTGCTTGGCGACCAGCGTTTTCTGCTCCTCGACCTCGTCCGACACGATCTGCTTGAGCGTGTTGCGCCAGTCGAACGTCGACACCTCGCCCTGCAGCTTGTGGATCGAGTGCTGGTGCAGTCGCGGCACGCAGTCGTCGCCGTTCACGACTGTTGTGACGTAGTCGTAGCACTCCTCCGCCAACTCGCGGGTCACGGACGCGGGCGTCGCGAACGCGTAGCAGTGGATCTTGGGGAACTTTGGCTTGAGCAGCATGGTCGTGAGCGCCGCCACGGACGCGCCGAGACTGTGACCTGTCGTGACCAACTGGTACTCTGGATGCGCCTCTGTGAGCTTCTCAAGGTCCTCCTGCAGATGCCTTGCGAGCCATTTCGCAGCGTGCACCATGCCGCGATGGCCCTGGCCGTGCTGAAAAGGCTCGTTCACGAGGCACAGGTCGGTGCAAAAGTCCATGATCGTCGCGGAGCCGCGCACGACCACGACGATCTCGCGGCTCTTGTGGTCCAGCAGCAGCACGTACTTGGGCGAGAACACGCCGCCGTTGTGGTGCTTCACGATCGTCTCGCGCTCGACGCCCGACTCGTTGCAAAAGCCCGTGAGCGTCGACGCATACACTGCGTCGCACACGCGCACGTACTTGAGCAGCTGGCCCATGAGT
Organism: Globisporangium viniferum; assembly: GCA_023333705.1. Lineage (NCBI taxonomy): Eukaryota > Oomycota > Peronosporomycetes > Pythiales > Pythiaceae > Globisporangium > Globisporangium viniferum. The sequence goes on along the minus strand of JAASFI010000117.1, from coordinate 3,467 downwards.
TCCTGCAGTATAACAACGACAGAGTTTGTTAGAGTACTGGGGCCATTCTGATAGCATTATCGACAACACGGCGTGCGGACAAACCTGGTTTTCCAGTGCTTTCTTGTTGGTGTCGTCCGATAGCACGCTGAGCACATTGCGCTTCTTGCGCTGGATCGTATTGTGCTGCGCCAGCACTGCCGTACATCCACAACACCAGATACTCGTTAGCTGAGCCATCAATACGTGTACACACACAAGCAAGGGAGCACACGCACCTGTAAGTCCCATGAGCCAATCAGTCGAGTTCCAGTTCTGGAACGCGGGGCTCTTCTTCACGAGCGCAAACGTCTCGGAGAGCACTTTGAGCGCCGGGAGCGTGTCAATGGCGAACGCGTCGCCCTCGTGCGCGTTTGTCGTTGCTGTAGTTCCTGTTGTTGCCGCCATCGCGCCTGCGATCTCACCCGCGCGCTCAAAGCTGCTAATGGCGGTGCTGGTAATGGTGCTGCTCAGACCAGCAGACTCGGTCTCATTCTCCTCGTCTTGCAGCACGCGCTGGAAGAGCGACGCGTCCAGGTCGGACGACGACGGCGCTGACACGAACCAGCGGCCGCGCAGAGCCGACGCGCAGCCCAGGCGCTCCGGCTGGCAGACCTGCAGGTGGTGGCGCAGGTGCTGCTGCGTCCACAGGCGCGGCCGCACGCGCAGCCTCCGCGTCCAGAGCAGCCGCAGCTGCGAGAGCGTCTTGGAGCTCGCCATCTCTGCTTGTGGTCTTTCTGGAAGGTTGTTTATTGCGGAATGAATGAAGGAATGATGGCAATTGGCCATCCACGCACGCAGGTCATCATCATGTCAAAAAACCCAGACAATTCAGCTGGTTTGAGATGTTCTAAATCAGTACATTTGAGCTTTGCCACGCCATTTTATTTTTATTTTTATATGGTGTATTTGGTGTGGCTTAGCGGGGTGGAATGTACTAAATTGTTGTAATTGTGTGCAGGTTTAGGCTGAGTTTGGTTAGATGTGGCAGTTTATCTCGAACGAACGATGACGACACGAAGCGATATTTACTTTTTTGCAAGTGTTGACAGTTGAGCAGGTGTCGACTGGGAGATCTGCGACGCCTCCCTTCCATGTCGGAACGGACAGCGACCAGTGACGCCAGGCTGCCTTCTTGGGCATTCTAGAATGAGCCCTTCACAAGCCAGAGATCTCTCGGTGCGTTCGACAGCCCAAGATCATTCTTCAATTTGAGCTCTTCACACCACAGCTTCAACCTTCTCTCAAAACTCCTCCACCCAGTCGCCGTGCCATCCTTCCGCAGCGTCCAAGTGCACACTCTGTCCTTGGACTTTCGCGTCGCAACCAAGATCATCGAGGTGCCAGAGCTCCTGACCGCCAGAGCCGGCAGCGTCGTCGTGAAGAACCACTACGTCGGCATCAACGCCACGGACATCAACGTCACCAACAGCTTTTACGGCAATACAACGCCGCCGTTCGGATGTGGACTTGAAGCAGGTAAGCTTGTTGCTCTATTGAGATCTCGTATGTCTGTCAAGGTATCGTATTCTAAACTCGGCTCTCTATGTATCATCTTGTAGCTGGTATTGTTGCGGAAGTCGGTGCCGGTGTCAACCCTCTCAAGGTCGGTGACGCCGTTGTCTGCCAGAGTACGTTTCACAGATCCATTCACCATATTGTATCCAACTTTGTAGCTCACACCATATACGCCCTTTTCAATATGCAGAGTTTGGTGTTTTCTCCAAATACACGGAGGTGGAAACCTCTGTCGTGACCAAAATCCCAGTGCTCACCCCTTCCGTGCTGCCGCTCACTATGTGCGGCGTCTCCGCTTCGATTGCGCTTGAGCAGGTCGGCCAGATGAAGCAGGGCGGAGAGACTGTGTTTGTCACCGCTGCTACCGGTGACACCGACCAGTTTGTCGTGCAGCTCGTGAAATTGGCAGGCAACCACATCATCGACACGTGCAGCTCGTACTAGAAGGTCGAGTTCCTCAAGTCGCTCGGTTGCGACCGCGTGATCAACTACGCGAAGGAGGAAGTCGACAACAGCAGTCTGCTCGTGAACCAGATGAACTCAAAGCCGCTCACGAAGTCGGCCTCGGTGCGCGGCTTCCTGCTGTACAACCACGAGCTTGCTGTCGCTGATCGAGCAGGGCAAGCTGACCCCCGGCATGGACCCGAGCAAGTTCAACGGGCTCGAGGCGATTCCAGAAGCCATGGACCGCATGTACAACAAGCAGAACAACGGCAAGCTCGTGGTGAAGCTGGCTTAAACTGAAGTAAAATAGTCCACCGCTTGTCAACACTATAGAAATACCTTTTTTGATCACGTCCATTCTAACTGCGAACGCAACTTGAACACTTCATGAAGCACAGGAATATCATTAATAACCCGCGAGCTGTGTACTCTCATCAACGCTTTAAAAATTTGCAAAAGAACAATAACACAAAGAATACATGGACTGTGAATTCCAAGCAAATGGGTACAAAGTTCAGAGTGATGGATACAGACCCGAGTGATAGAAAATGCAAGTACTAAATTACGATACAATGTGGAAGACCGGGTCGCTTGGACGTGCTACTTACGAGCGAGCGTACCCGCGCTGTTTGGTGGGAGTCATGGCGAGGGAAGCAATGCTCTTGAACGCGACCCACTTGTCCTTGTAGAGCTTCTTGAGGAAAGCTGTACGGAGACACACAGAAAGTCACCGATAAGTAGAGTACACACGTCGTCCTGCAAAACACTCAATTGTACTTAACTTACGAACACCAGCACCACCTTCCGTTACTATCATCACCTCGTCGTTACCCTGGTGAGCGGCGCAGCTGAAGTTGTAGGATCCTATACACATACACAGAAAATGTTAGTCTCAGCGAGAGGAAGACAACTGGAGTTGTCTTGCATTGTATCTTACCATTAAGGACGATGCGAGAATCGACATAACGCATACACAAATAGTTAGAAAGGGTGAGAGTATTGAGAACTAACACTTTGCGGCACATACCTTCATGTGCATGAGCTTGGAGGTCGGCTTGAAGGCCACTGGGATGCCCTACAAAATAAATATGCGTATACAAATTAATATCAAACGCACGCCCCACATTGCACAATTCATAAACACTTACTGCAGTTTTGAGCGCGCGGCACGTGTCACTGCCGATACCCGACTGGTCCGTGATCACATGCACAGTAGCGCGGCGAGCAGAGCTTCAGCAACCTGGTATACACAGTATACACATCCGCACAGTATGGTTAATAACTGCATGAATACAGTGCTGGCCAATGCTATGGGGACACACACTTTTTTGTGAATTTTTTTATCGATACTTGCCGTTTGAGGCTGAAAATAGGCCAGGATGAAGCTATTAGAAAACGCGTTCTGGCAGTGCTATCCATTTGTTGAGCAGCACAATGGTTTTTGAGAAAAAGCAGAATATCAGTTTTGAGAGGGGGACATTGCTATG
>JAASFI010000116.1:0-56608 GCA_023333705.1 Globisporangium viniferum | reverse complement strand
GAGACGGCTCAGACTGACCAGCTCATCACGGAGAATATTCCCGTCCCAAATTCTCCTGGCGAAAGTTCTCACAAGCGGAGAAAATTCGCAAAACGTGATAAATTTTCATGGGTGCGGAGACTTTTTACAGCCACAGTACATACATGCACTGTATCAGGGGCCGTTTTTAACGTAATATCTCCATAGTTACAACTATAATACAGCACAGCAATATCTACACAGTTTGCAACTTCTGTTCAACAGTTATTTCACACCACAAGTCGCGCGAAACTGCCAGACAATTTCGTCTCCGACGAAATCCAAGTCATCATGCCTTGCTACTAATTCATGATCACTCACTAACACGGAGAGCCATTCACATACAGAACCATGCAGTACGGTGTACCAATCAGAAAGAGCTGGGCAAACGCGCAAGGACAAGTGTTCTACGGATTCGCGACCTTTCGCGATTGCATCATATGAGCTAAGTGAGCGAGCAACCAACAAAAAAGAGTGCGGCAGGCAACAGAAAACAAAAGTTTTCTGTTTTGTGCGAGTGGACGTACCTCCAAAGATGCAGATTGTTTTGTTTCGACGGAACAAAACACTTGATTCAATTTAATGGGTAGCAAGTGAGCAAACGGCCACTTCGATTTACAGTACCGTTGAGAACGAAAGCAGACGAATGCTGGTCAGAGAACCGCTCTGACCAGCATTCGTCTGCTTTCGTGAGAGCGGACCAGAACAATCCGACTCATTCAACAGGAAATACATTTTGGTGGGTGTCCGAAGTGATCAAACTGTCGTGTCTGGGTTTATCAAAAAATGCTGCTTCCTCATTTATACCTTCAGCACCATCATCTACATTTGCACGCGGTTCTTTTTTCTCCGCAAACACAAAATCAGGGTTTCACGTCTTCACGTCTTCCAAGAATGAGTCCTTGGAAGGCTTCAAATGTTAAAATAAATGTCGTGCTCTAAGTTATAAAATAACACATTTGGCAGCGGGGTGAGTGAGCTCACAAATCTTCTTCTCGCCACCCACGCGCTGCATCTATGTAGAGTACACTTTGCAAGATACATGACGTGTGAAAAGATGGTGGTGACAAGAGTGAAACAACGTACAGTAATGTACTCGACAATTGCGTAGCTGTCGGGTTGCTCGCTCGGACACAACACTGTTCTCCACCTTCGACAACTACCAGTCTCTAATTTTGGTATTGTATCCGGTTTATTCATTTGGTTGAAACGTGTTCTATTATGCCAACTCCGACTCTCCCGCACAGTCTTGCATTTTGTCAAGATGGAACAATCACACACACACACAAACACACATACTACCATAAAACACGTCACTTTCACAACCAGCGACCGCGGTTCCGTCTCGTTCGCCTCGACAGACGAGTGCTGCGCTTTCGTTGTGCTCAAGTGCCACAGTCTCACAGCAAGCGAAATTCCAGCACAGGCAGGCAATCGTCACATATTCTGTCTTTTTGCTGTAAAATTGTTTGTAGATAGTGTCCTACATCTCTGACTCTCCCGCGTGATCTCATCTTCAAAAAATGAGATCATCCCACGTGAGATCACTCTCACGCGGAATCTCGTCCCCTTGATTCCCGCGCGCCTTAACTTGAACTTGAAGTATGATATTTTTTAAACCTTGGGAGCATTTACTCGGGATCACTTGCTCACAACATTTCCTACGGGCTAAGCGCTTTCAAAGTTATATACTCCATCGAAGCGATCTCCACACTACCTTCTCATTTTTAAAAGCGATTTGCTACCGATTTTAAGATCTTGAGATCGCTGACCTTGGAAAAGCAGTTGAGTCCGTTTTTATTAGCACAACAGTGCTATCCCTGTGAATTCGATGAACACCAATCGAAGCGCGATGGTTTGAGCTCTTCAAAACACTTTCGCGATCATAGTGCATTTTGAGCCTAAGCCAAACTTGCCCACCGCCTGCAAACGACCCACAATTAGAATTGATACCCACTAGTGGAGAAAGAGCTAGAATTAGCACTAGCTGGTACATTTGCGCAATATGGTCACAACAGCGCATTTCTGAGTGTGCAAATGCTAGGCTTGATCTGCGAACAGTGATCGCTTGTAGCAACACACAATAACTAGATACAAGCGAGCCTTTCTGTATTTATTTTTTTGCCAATTGAAAAATACAGCAGGGTACAAAGCGTTTGATTCCTAATTGACAAAAATATTGAGCATAGTATTTTTTTAATATGTCATTGGCCAAAAATACAAATGCAGATATGTAAGTAGCTTAGCATGTATTAAATTGCGCCACAATTTATCAATTATAAAGTTGAGCACAGTAGTTTTGGTAAGAGATCATGGGCCAGAAATATGGCACTCCCTTGCCAGCAGTGCAGCCATTCAATAACCCAACGCTGACGCCACGTCTCCTGTAAAATATATGTTCATTCGCATCCTTGCGGTTCGCAAGGTTGTTCACACGCTCATCGAAATGAAAGGAATGCTTGTGAATATGGGTGTTCATTTGAATGGCGGTGTGAAACTGTGCTTGAATGCATTCATGCAATGATGGGCCGGTTTTGCATGGCTCAATTAGAAATGTTGCCGTTGTTGTGATTCTATTGGCTGAAATGTGTGTTCTAAAAGGTTTATTGGCAGTGTTCCCTACCAGGAAGTAGATAGTTGACTCGAATTTCGTATAGTAATGCAAAGATGACTGTCGACTAAGTGAGCACCCCTCAGATCGCTGGACAAACGTTGCTCAGTTACCCGGGTTGTGACTGCATATATATACAAATAGAACGGGTTCTGCCGATTAATATACGGTATTAGATTGTAATAGGATATCATCAGAGACCCAAAGGGTACTATTTGGAAGGTTATGCTTTCCTATGATATTCGTGTGAGGCTGAATTAGGCCCAAAAGCCACAATCAAGAAAACACTGCGCTTTAAAAAGTCCGTGTATACAAGCTACAAACGAAACATCAACTCTGCTCATGATCTTGTTTGAAAATCAAAGTTGTTGTCAAGGCCGCAAAGAAATTGCATATGTGTAGATCTACAAGACTACCTTTCGCTAAGACATTTCCATAACAACATTTGAATTAACGTCTGCCAATCTTCAATAACAAAGTGGATTATCAAATGAGAATACGGGAAGTACGCGAAAAACACTCACAAAACTCTTGGCCTGAATTCAAGGGCTTTGTGGAAGACCTGGTAGAAGTAGATCGAACTTGGTTGGGTGAAGTTAAACACAGAAGCTGAAACACTTTTGTTAACTCCTGCTGCTACTCAAAGACATATCTCATAGTGGTTCCATCGTCCATGCAAAAAATCAACTTTGCTAATGGGGAGGCAAGAGGGAAACCACTCGTGAAAGGCACAAACGCGTAAAATTTTCATCTTATCATACAATTACCAGAAAAATGTGACCGTACTGGGAAGATAGAAATCGATGGTGGTGAGGCAAAGGATTAGCGCAGATGTATTAGTGACGTACGTATTGCTCGTTTAGTCTTGTATTGAGAACAAGTTGCAGTGAGATGACATCTTACTAAACTGCGCGAATATATTTTTGGTCACACGGTATATATTCTAAATTTATATTCCCTTAAACATGCAGCCAAGGTACAGTATACCATTTGGATTGGGTATGTACAGTAAAACGACAGAACCTTTTACATTATGTAACTTACATATTCATGGTGTGGTTACGACCAAGACAGTCATCAACGACTGATATTTAAGCAGTTGTTTTAGTTCTGATAATGTGTACTTCACAGAAGTACAAAATACCTGCGCTTATTATAAAATTTTGGCGAATCAAAATATCGTTTGAAACATATTAAATAGGAAATGGACAGTTGGTGCAGACCGTACAGCTATATCTGCACAGTTTTAAATCCAGTTTTTTGTACTTTATACAGTATCAGCATATCGACCAATTAACTTCCTTATATATCTTCACAATTTACACAGTACAGAAAGGAGGCTGGCGAATTTCAAGTCCATCGATATGTAGCCAATCACACTCTGAACCAATCAATTTGTAGAGCGAATCAAGAGCGCGAAGTGTCCTACTGTGTACGCAATAATGCAATGTTGATGTTTACGAACAGACACTTTGAACGAGTAAGCGAAAAAATGGCGTCCACTAAAAGTTTTCTGTGATGTGCGAGTGGACGTAACTTCAAAGATGCGGATTGTTTTGTTCCAGCGAAACAAAGCACTTAGTTTTAATTCAATTTAATGGGTGATCTAAACCGTCACTTTATACCTTAGTCACTGGTTCTGTGGCATACTTTGTGGCGTGACTTGGTTGTCTGATGTGAGACGTAACAAGGGTAGACGCCAAATCTGAATATCTGATACACCCAGATCTCAGTGAGCTGAAGTAAAACAATCTGCTAAAACATGAAATATATTTTGGTGGGTGTCCGGTTGTTCAAAAGTTATCGTCAACTTATAATCGAAACGCGCAAGCTCAGCCGATCCTGCCAGCCTTCTGAACAAGATGGGCTCGCGCGTTTCGCTTTTCTTTCTCATCCATGTCTTCCTTCTTGAGCACAAGAAAGCAGGATTCTCATTACCATATGTCTCCGGTGGAAGTCTTCAAATGTAAATCTAATGCCCAGCTCCATTTACCAATTAACAGCAAGGCAGAACGGAAGAAGCGTCATTCGTGCCTCAGTACCAGCAGTACCTACACCGCATCAAGCTGTATCAAGATGATGACAGCCGCGTTATCTCATTAACTACAAGACAGTACCAACGTAACTGTCGTGTTTCGCAACGAACATGAGCTGACATGATACTTGCGTAGGTACACTCCGAAAGTACGACCGCAGCTCTCGAAAGAGAAAGGTGGTCTTCTTCGTGTTGTCGGGTCCTTCTTTTGGACTTGTTTTGAGGAAAGTTCTTCTCCCCATCACCTTTAATTCCAGCTCCGAAACCTGGCCCCATTGGTTGAAAATATGCCCAACTCTTTCTGACTCTCCCGCAAGAGTATATAAAATCGCGAGATCTCTTGACACTATTTCCATCAATGAATGGTGAGAAGGTTGCAAACAAGCAAACTAAATAAGTATGTCTTGTGTTAGTGCCAAATATGACACGAATGCAAGGCTACAAACAAGCACACTAAATAAGTAACTCGTGTTAATGCCAAATATGGCATTAAACAAATTCAATTCCATAAATTATGATAGCTAAAAGTTGTAATTACTATTTAGTAAATAAGCTGAACAAGTTTTGGAAATGGTTCAGCTTATTTATGGAATGACAACATTCTTCTGTGCTATTTACATTTTCTTACTATTTTTACATTTTGTTGAAATACTAGCTTCAATAGAATTAATTAAAAGTTCAATATTGTTCATTGACAAGATTCGCTACTTGCACTTGTGGTGAAAATCGAATGTTCGGTACTTGGTGGGTTGACACACAATGGTCATTCAATAGTTCAGTAGGACTCCTGTAAATATGCCTGCGTTGGCTCCGTGTAGCCGTAGGGTGTAATTTCAAACGCCCCCAGATTCGTTTAATATGTAAATCCAAAGAATATGTGGGCTCACAGTTCGATACATGAGCTTTGTCAAACCCACGACTGTTCTCAGTGCTTGTTCATTGTGCCACACAGAATTGTCCACACAAAGTGGAATTTCGTATAGTGTCATAAATCTTATAACTATACTATTTCGATACTGTACACCCTAAATTAACGCTATTAATAATCCCCTGTCACAAAAATAAGCAAAACTCTTTGAAAACAGAATTGTGGTGGAGAACTTATCACCAATCTGTGTTGATAATATGAATTTTACTGTCCTCGTTGACATTGCTGCCCTGTTTGTACCCGTCTAGCCAGTGTGCATCCTGGCACACACAACAGAATAATCAAAGAGTTTGTATGCGTGTAAATAAACCGACGTTATTTATTTACATCGCCCCGCACAAAATACTCGAGAATAAATATTATGAAGATGGCGCCGCTGAGCAGCGCCGGAAGACGTGCGCCGCCCACGCCCGCTGCAGCTGCGATGCCGTCGGCGTATCCCACTACCAACGGCAGTGGCGCGTGCTTCCTGTCGCTGCCGAGCATCGAGATCCTGCAGTTCCTGGACCTGCACGCGGCCGTGCAGCTGCTCAACACGTGCCGCGCGCTGCGCCGCGACCACGTGCTCACGAGCAGCGTGCTGGTGCGCGTGCCGTGCGCGCAGCACTTTCTCGAGGGCTGCGCGGCCGACTGGTGGCACGCCACGCCGCTCTGGAAGACGTCGATCTACAACAGCGAGCTGGTGGCTGACGAGATCGACAGCGACTGGGAGGACGACCAGCTGCTCGCGGGCCAGATCGACGACTGCCACTTGGGGGAGAGCGGAGGCGAACCGCCACCGGATCAACAGCAACAACCAACAACAGAGGGGGTATCGAAATGGCAGCGCGCCGTGCGCCGCATGCCGCAGTGGCAGCACATGGCGCTGCTCTCGCTCATCGACTTTGTGCTGCATCGGGTCCTGTCGCAGTGCTACATCCCGTTCAAGTACGCGTCCGCAGTCTACACGGCGCGGCCCGTGATCCTCGCTCTACCGTTAATACCAACAGCAACAACAACAACAACACCAGAGCTGGATACGGCTGAAGACACACAGGCTACTACTTGTAGTATGGGCTATAAGAAGAAGAAGAAGCCCGCTGACGACCGCGCGCGGATATGGAACTCGCATGAGGTCGAGCGCGCGCTGAACGCTCTGCACCGCGGCTTTGGCTCGGAGTTTGTGAACGCACCCTCGCGTTGCCATGACGACGACAGCGACACAAAGCAACCCGCCGCTGCGCTCACGAGCCTGTTTGGCGTGCACTGGGACAACATGGAGGTGGACGCGAGCACGGGCCGCGTGGTGTGCCGCACCTGTGAGCTCTACGCGCGCGAAGTGAAGTTGTATCAGGACACCGTGGCGGGCATGATCGCGGACTGGAAGAGCGCCGTGAGCGCCGAGCTGCCCAGCTGGAAAGCGCGCGGCATGCACCAGATGGAGATCGACAAGCGCACGTACGAGATGCGCGAAGAGATGATTCCCTACACGGGCTTCTATAACTCGAACATCGCGCGGCGCCATGGCGACATCATCATCCAGCACGTGTGCTCGCACTGGCCGAGCCTCGCACACCTGGCGATCGACACGCTCGGCTGCAAGGACGCGTCGCAGCTGCTCATGGCCATGACCGCCGACATCCGCAAGCAGTGCCACCACTTTGTCAAGCTCAAGCACGCCATGGCGCACGCGTTCCCCGTCCACTCAACGAACGAGCCCGAGGCTTCTTCAGTGGTGATTGGCGGCGACGTGCGGCGGATGCAGTACCGTCTGGGCGATCCATGGGCGTACCTCAACATGTGGCAGGAAGAGGTCACGACGGAGCTCGTCGCGGGCTTCTCGAGCGCGGGCTTCCTCTGCGGCTTCCTGCTGGTCGAGAAAGGCGAGTAGCAACGTAAGGTGCGTTGAGCTGCGCAAAACCAAAGCGAGATGATGACAACCTTAATATTATTTAGAAGAGCGTTTAGTACTATTGTAATCTGCTTCACCTTAGTGAAACATCGTCAAAATGCGAGAAAAACCAGTTTCCATACAAGTCATACAGACAGTGGTTTCTCGTTAGCTCTTGCGGTTCAAGAAGGTTGTCATGAGGCTGTTGCTACTGGCACCATGGGAAGACGACGAGCTCTTCCCAAACAAATTGTGGCTGCTCGCACCTCTCCGCACGGTCGTGGTGCTGTTGTTGCTCATGTTGAGGATCGCTGGGTCCACCTGCGTGGACAGCCCCGTCGCATTGTACGCGGCCATGTGGCGGCGGCGCGAGGACTCGCGCAGCAGGCGCTCCTTGCGCAGCCGCTCGTGGATCTCAGCCGCGAGCACGCGCTCCTGCAGCTCCACGTCGGACTCGAGGATCAGCGACACCGCGAGGCTCTGGTCCTGGTGGTTGGAGCTCAAGTTGCTGGCGCTCGTGTTGTTGCGCGGGAGGCGCGCGAGAATCTCGCGCAAATCTTCCCCGTCAGAGCTACACAGCGCCTCGCGGATCGCGCACCGGAGCTGCTCGAAGCGCTCGGTCTGGCTCTGCTTCTCGAGTTCCTGGAGCTGTGTTGGGTAAAACGTTGCGATCACGTGCTGCAGCGCCAGGTTCACGCTCAGTTGCTGCTGCTTCTGGCTGTTACTGCTGTCTGACGTGGCGTTTGTAGTCGGCTGGCGACACGACGGGCAGTTCGAGCGGTTCGCGAGCCACAGCTCGAGGCAGTACTTGCAGAAGCTGTGACCGCACGCGAGGCTCACAGGCTTCAGCATCAGGTCCGCTGAGATAGATGCACGCATAGAGAGTAAACGAAGTTAGCCCGCTGTGTATCCTTATACAATAAAATCGGGTGTACAAAATAGAAGCACTTACAGCAGCAAATCGCACATCCGAGCTCCATGGGGATGTCCACCGCCGCCACCGCTTGCTGCGCACCATTGAACGACAGCTCATTCGCCCTTTTCTCAAGGGCCTGGATGCTGCTACTGGTGGTGTTTTCAGGTACACAACCTGACGCTTTGGCGTCGCAGCCGACGCCGTCCAAGTACGCCCAGACGTCCTGCACGCTCACGGCGTCCTCGATCATGTCCACGAGCCCCTGCTTGTCCTGCGCCTGCACCTGCGGGCTCTCGAGCACGCGCTGCAGCTTCTCGAGCTTCACCTGCCAGATCACGGGCGACGACGCCTCGTTCTCACCAGCAGCAGTGCGTAGCTCTTGGGTCTTGTCGCCGTTCACATTCAGTTTCTTGTTGTTGAGAGACGGAGGAGCAGAGGACGACAGGGAGGAAGCCTGCGTCTGCGTCTTGAGCATCTTGACGACCATGCCCATGGCGTAGGCGGCGCGCGGATCGCAGCAGCCGGGGGCGAAGCTCGGCGCCATATCTCTTTCTTCCTCTCTGGAGCCTGTCCGATCGGCGGTACGATCGAGAATAATGGCACCTCACACCTCAGCTCACTGGTTTGTCTGCAATGCAGCATGCAGGTGAGCGAGCGCGTTGTCACACAGGTCGCACACGAAAACAGAAACAGCTTGACATTCTGGTAAAATAGCGTTACTTCACAGAGCTTGAAACACCTGTCTCATGAATGTACTCCTTTTTCTTATCGGATTGTTGTTATTTTTGTAAGCTGCTTGACTTCACAAAATGTATAATATATACTGAAGATGTTGAGCTCATTATACAAGGTGAAAATCAAATCAGACGGGGCGGAAGTAAGAGCAGAACTCTCACTTCACCAAGAAGTAACAACTGTGTTGGATAGTATCAACTTCAAGAGGTGTACGCTTCACACAGAATCACCGAGCCAACGGCCGGTCTCCTCTCAAAAGCACTCATATGAACCAATTCTCGCTATATAAAAGCTCCCTAAAATTATCCAGATAAAATGCCAACGTCAACGAACGAGGGGGGCGGGCGATCCAAAGAATCCAAGATTTCTATCCGCCACCAGCAACAGCAAAAAGGAAAGCAACGAAGGGGGAATTCCAGCAGAGAGAAGAAGACCAGGAAGACTATCCACCTGTGCGTCTACGTCTATCTATCTATCTATCCACGCGGATCTCTATGTGTATGTGTGTGCCATGCATCTGACTCTGGGCTCTCTCTTGTGCTCCTGTTGCTGTTGTAGTTAGAACGCAAGCAACGATGCAGCAACCGCCTCCAGCGCCTCCAGCGCCTCCAGCGCCGCCCGCGCCGCCGCTCCCCCCGCAACAGCAGCAAGGGCAACCACAGCCGCAGGCAGAGAAGCCCAAGGACGGCATCCCGTACATCGGCTCGCGCATCAGTCTGATCTCCAAGACCGACATTCGCTACGAGGGCTTCCTCTTCAACATCGACACGCGTCAGTCCATGGTCGCGCTGCAGAGCGTGCGCTCGTTCGGTACCGAGGGGCGTCGCGCCGAGCACATCCCGCTGTCCAACCAGGTGCTGCAGTACGCGGCGTTCAAGGCCTCGGAGATCAAGGACCTGCATGTGTGCGAAGCTGCGCCGACGCCGCCACTGCCTCCTGCGCCGTACGGATACGCCGCGCCGCCTCCTCAGCCGCCGCTTCCGCAGCCCCCACTCCCTCCATCTGCGCCACCAATGCCTCCTGCGCCACCGCAGCAGCAGCAGCAGCAGGTGCGCGCGCAGCCACCGTCGTCTCTGAAGCCAAAGCCAGTGCAGTCGACGCCGGTGCTGCTCACGCCAGGATCCGTGTCGAGTGCGCACGCCGCGCAGACGCAGTCGCCGCACAACCAGCAACAGCAGCAGCAACAGTTCCAGCAACAGCAACAGCAATATCAGCAACAGCAGCAGCAACAAGCTCCAGCTGCGCCTGCATTGACCCCGCAAGAGCAATATGAGCAGTATGAGCAGCGAGCAGACGCGATTTTGGCGGCGCAGGCAAACTACAACGAGAGCAGAAGACAGCAGCACTCGAGCGGCGGTGGCGCGCGCACGATCCCAGGCATGGGCGGCCACTTGCTCAAGCGCAAGGAGCGCCGCGTGCCAGGCGGCGAGCACGAGACCACTGCGGCCGTTGCGGCGGCGGACGATTTCAATTTCGAAGAGCGTCTGAACGCGTTCAACAAGGAAGAAGAGTTCTCCAAGCTCTCGGTGGAAGAGCCAAAGGTGCGAAACGTTCTACTTTTGTGCCAGTGATTGATTGTATTGTGAGAATTGCTTGACACACAGATCTACTAACAAGTTCCTATTGTGCTGGAAATTGTGCAGACTCACTACCAGAAGTCGTCGTTCTTCGATACGATCTCGTGCGACGCGCTGGATCGCCTTGAGGGCCACCGAGGTCGTATGACGGGCTTTGAGGAGCGCAAGCTTAACGCCGAGACGTTCGGCGCGGTCGGTCTCAACAACCGCAGAAACTTCCGTGGCAGCCGAGGTGGAGGCGGAGGCGGAGGCGGCGGCGGCGGGGGCGGTGGCGGTGGCCGTGGCGGCGGTCGTGGTGGTGGCAACCGACGAAATGGTGGTCGTGGCGGCGGCGGTCGTAGCAGCGGAGTTGGTGGCCGAGGTGGCTTCAACGCATAAGATATGCAAGCCCGCTTGTGCGTTCACGGATTATCTGGCTGACTAGCTGCAGTGGACAAGCCGCTCGTGAGTAACGGTGACTGTGTCTAGTATTTCAGTATCACAGCCGCTCCGCAGATCGATGAAGAGCTACGGTTAGAAAAAGCAGACAGAAGACGCAAAGGCAACGCACGACACCCAACCAGCGGAGATAGTTAAAGACAGTGAACCCAAGATCGAAAGAGAAAAAGAGAAAACAAAGAAAAATGAGAAAATGTTGACAACATCATGGCGTTGCCCCAGTTCATTCAGCAACCTGCCCGACCGCCTGGAGCTCTACGAAGGTAAAGTTGTGTGATGCATGCATGAGCCTGTTTATTGTTTTCAAATGATATTCTCACATGGTTGTTGAGCCTAAAACGACTCGCTCGCAAAGTTTGCCATTTTCAGGTGGAGTTAGCCAACGCATTGCTGGACATGCGCAAGCATCTTGTAGTACATTGGTCGATCGATCCATGACACAGGCTAGAGAGAGAGGTACGAAAGAAATGTGAGTCTTGTTTAGGCAGCATATTCCCTCCAGGACTCAAAAATCATGACTTACCGCGGTCTGCAGCTTCGAGTACACGCAGCGTACGGCTTTCTCAAGGTGCTGCTCTGCGTCCTGAGACGCCTCAATCGCCCTCTTGCCCGTCAGATCCGCGCGCGCGATTGCCAAGTTCTTGGAGAGGAGACACAGTCGTTGCCTTGCGCGCGATGAACTCAAAAGGGGGCGGGCCGGCGAACAGCGAGTAGCGGAACTTGACGTAGCAGTGCGCTCCGATGACTTCGACCAGGTAACCAAACTCCACGTCCGGGTTCTACATTTTGTATGGTGCACACAACATCAGTTAATGCTTGATGAATCATAACTAACACTTTTTGTCAGGGTTCAGGTCAAGCAAAGCGTACCTCAGCGACATTCTTGTGGACGCAGCTGTTGAGGTTCTCGTAGTAGAACGTGACGATCTCGGCCAGACGCGCCTTGCCGACGGGGTCCTTGATTACCGCCACGAGGTTCATCGCAGCAACCTTGAGGTTCTTGACGTACGCCTCCCACTCTTCCATGGATGTGCTTCCCGATTGATCTGCGTCCAGCACAGACAAGGGTGGGATGCTGTTGAGCGCTGGACGCATGAAGCTTTGTTGCTGAGGATTAAGCGCTGGTAGCTGTGGTGTCACTTAGGGTCGGTGACTCCGTGGGTGTGACTGGAGCTTCAGTCGTGACTTCTACTCCCATTGGCGCTGGTGTAGGGACGTCGGCGCTGACGCCTGGTAGTGCTGGAGAGTTAGTCTCGGGTTCCGGGACCGTACTTGGAGTCGATAACTCCAGACAGTGAAGATCGCGAGAAAGTGATACTCGAGTGAATGAATGTCTATGGCCACAAACTCATTCATTCAGATATTATCTTTTTTCATTCAACTTTTGAGATTAACTGTGGGGAGGAAAATGCCAACCAACTTCTGACAACGGAGAGTACGAAACATTTGCCAACTAGAAACACAAGGTGAGCGAGCGGGTCAACGCGCACGGCTTAGTGAAACCAAGTTGCTCAGCCCGCTGCTAAATCCGAGCGAGGAGCTCAGTCTCGGGTCGCGCATGCCACGCTGCTGGCGACGATCTGGTAGAACTTGTAGCGCTCGATGAGCATTCCGCGCTGTCGATGGACAGAAACAGTACACATCAGTTAGTGTCCACATGGCCAAGACACCCAACCAAACGGTCCTCCATGGGTGGACGCATAATAATATCACAAGCACACAAGACACGGGCACATGAAAAAGTCCAGCACGTACGTATGATTCGAGGTTGTTCTCGATGCAGCTTGTACGCGGCGTTGAGCTGCGTGGAGAACCAGCTCATGACGTCGCCGGGCATGATCCTGCTCTTCTTGCGGGCGACCCACTCGAACGGCGGCGGGCCCGCGAGCAGCGAGTAGCGGAACTTGACGTTGCACGAGTTCTGGACCCTGGCGGCGAACGCCTGGAACTGCGACGCGGTCATCGCCTCCGCGTTGGTCTACAAAAGGAGGTTCATCAGAGATCAGAGATCAGAGATCAGAGATCAGAGATCAGAGATCAGAGATCAGAGATCAGCGTTAGTTAGATGAGCCCATAGAACTAGGTTGGGGGTAGCTAGGCTCTTACGTACCTGGCCGAGGAGCGAGAAGATGCAGTACTCGAGACTCTCGTAGTGGAAGTCGATGATTTTGTTGAGCAGCATCTGGGCTTCCTTGTCCTTGGCACGCGCGGCGGAGGCGAGCGCCATGTTGTTGAGCTTGTGCACGTACTCGAGCCACTCGGAAGGGGTCATGCGCGCGTCCTTGTCCATGTCAAGAGCCCAGAAGATCGGCACCGTGGGCGTCGTTGGACCGTACGCAAGGCTCGTGCCATCCCATTCTGGCTCAACCACTGGCTCAGGCTGCACAACGTTCTCAGCTGGGTACAGTACGTCCATTGGCGGGATGCCAGCTTCGTTCGTGCCTGGGGCCACAGGCATCTCAAATGGCTGAACAGGCTCCATGACGTTGTTCAGAGGCTCGATGTAGGTGTACGTGGGTTCCACGACAGGTGGGTCGAACTTCTCGGGCTTGTTCCACCCTGTCGTAGCGATGTCCAGCGGTGGGACACCAGCTCCGTTGGTGCCAGGAGCAACGGGCTGGATGAATAGCGCCGGTTCCTCCTTCACAGGCTCCAAGTAAGTAACAGTGGGCTCCTCCTTGATGACTGGGTTCACCACGTTGTTGAGCGTGACTACAGGGACGTAGTCGTCCGGTTCGAGCTTGGGCATGTAGGTCGAGACCAGGGGCGTGACCATGTTGGTTTCATGCACAACGAACGTCGGGGTCGTGGTCTTGCTCAGACACGTGCTCACGGCGTCCATCTTGAGCTTGAACTCGTTGGGCTTGGTCTTGGTCGCCAGCGACGACACGCTGAGGCACTTGAGCGCGTCGTCGTAGTACGCCTGGATTTTCTTCTTCGCGTCCGCCTTCTCGGTCGCGCTCGTGAACACGGCGTCGTAGGTCTTCAGGTCGCTGGCCTCGAGGCCGTCCCAGTAGTCGCTCACGCGCTTGAGCGAGATCTGCGTCGCGCCGGTCGGCGCCACGTCGTCCCACTTTGGCACAATGCTGCCGCGCATGACAATCATCTTGGTCTTGATCGCCGCCGCCGTCGGCGCGGGGGCTGGTGCGGGCTTGGGCTTGAACGCGTTGATGATCGCGTTGATGATCGGGAAGCCCCAGGCGTCCGCCTGGCCGGTCGTCGCCACCATCAGGGCTCCTGCGAGGCAGAGCGAGACCTTCATATTGTTCCTGTGTGAGTGAGGTTTATGGGCTGGCTGGTTGATTCACACAGCAGCTTTCTTGCAGAAGGAGAAATGAGCCTCCCGAAGTCGGCAACTGGCCAGGGCTCGCTTAGGTGAGATCTGTTGTATAGGAGCACGCACCATCCAGGGCGGACAGCCATGAGGCTCCGAGCCGTCCGCCCAAGGGGTTTCAGGAGGATCGAAGTGACCGGAGGATGGCAGATCAACGGTGGAGATCGACGCCCAAGCGGTGCTGCTTTGTTTCCCTCTTTTTCCATAGTGACCTCTGGACGAGAATCCTCTGGTCTCCAGAGGACGTCTCTTGGAATACGATACCTTTCGGCGTCTTTTCAAGCACTCTCGCTCGTTCTCTACAAGGCTCAACAGAGCGCGATCTTTCTCAAGGAGTGTGTGGCTGCTGAGAAACCACCACCATCACCACCACGTCTTCAGCCGTCAGTGTGTGCGTGCTGAGAGCAGAGAGAGATAACTGCCAGCCGAAAATTCGCAATCCAATAAAGGTCTCAGTCGGCTCCAGAGAGGGAGGCACCAGAAGACGTCAACTTGAACAGGTGTCGAGTCGCTCAGTCGCCCATGTTTGCACTGAGAAGCTCTCTTGAAGATGGAGCTGAGGCTCCGGTTGAACCTCCACCTCTCGTTCACTCTCCAGAGATCCTTTCTGCGCGGTTCAGGTGTGCGTGTGTGTATGATCTCGTACCTTAGCATCGCTTCCAAGTTGCAGTCGCTCGAGTGAACACTGCACCGCGAGTTAGTTGCCTCTGCGCAACTCCTACACCGGGATGGCTCTTGAAGTCCTGTTGGGGTGACAGACAGCGCAATGTTGACTCTGGATAGAGGGGGTTACGCAAATTGTGGCGATTAGGACTCGAAATCCCAAGCAAGTGACGACTTTGGTTCTGTTTTTGAACCCCTAGGGGGTTCTGGGGCATTTTATATTCAAGAGACTCGGCTACCTCTATAAGGAGAAACTGCTCAGGTACAGGCGGTTGATTTGCCCCAGTCCAGTCACTCGCTCTCACGGATCAATCGCCATCGGCCACGCCGCACAACTAAAGCCCCCACTATCGTTCAACATGGCTCGCGAAACCAGCGCGCCGACCATGCAGTGGTCCACGACTCCGGATTCACACCAGCACTAGCACCCGTACGCGCGTGCTCGCCACTCGACCCCACGCGACAGCAAGTGCGCTGGCGCGTGGCAGGCCGAGCTCTTCGAATGCCGCAGCTCGCCACTGCACTTTCTCACCGCCGTGGTCCTCCCGTGCGCAAGTGGTGCGTACTCGGCGCGCGCGATCGACAAGTTCCCCAAAGCCGTTGCGGTCGCCCTCGCCGCATTCTACTTGGGCACAATGGTGTTTGTCGCCTTGGCAGTGGGTAGTGGCAGCCAGCCTGCGATCACGATGATGGGGATCAAGACCGCGATCTGGCCCGTTGGGGCGCTCTGGGCCATTGGCCACTTCTTCGTCATCGTGTTCTTCCTGCGAGGCTGGATACGCGCTCGTCACGGGATCCCAGGCACCCGCGCCAGCGACGCAGCGACTTCTTGTCTCTTCTCGTGCTGCGCGCTGGCGCAACTGTCCAAGCACACGTCGCAGGTGCTCGAGCAAGAGGCGCACAAGTCCACGCTGCAAGCGTACGCTGTGTAACCTAAAGCTAGTTGACCCCCGTCTCATGAACCCGCACAGCTTTTTTAATACAGTAGTTAGCTTACTCCTAGTTTCAGGGGTAGCCTAGCTAGCCTAGCTTGAGCGTATCAATCATCGCGTTGCAACGACCACGGTGCACTAACGTTAGGATTGATTTACTGAATGCTCGTCAACGCGTCGAATCGTGTCCTCCTTGCGTGGACAAGTCTCAATGGCAAAAAGCTCAGGTGATGATGCGTCTCAATCAATCAACATGGCTACATTTCATGTCACACAGCAAACCACCCTGTTGAAATCGATGATTAATGGTTTGTAGTCTAGAGTGCCTTCCAGATCATTGCTTCGAATGCGTTCGAAGGCTTCTGGGCTGCTTGTCTGTGTGTTCGGTGTGTACCTGGAACAGTTCTCTGCTGGTACACAAGTGGATCGATCTATCCATCGCACGGGGCATTCCGAGAGTCCACAGAGATTGATTGGATCAGATCGACCGACTCCTTTACAGTTGCGAGTGTTTGGTTTGGGTTTGTCAAGCAACCGTGCGTGCAAATGAACGTTCGTGAACGGCGCACCATCACTCGTTCAGTTCCTGGTATATCGATGGAGGAGGATGTACTACCTACTACGACACGTTTTGTATGCAGACTGGAGGTTGACTTTTTCATCCTAGTTACGCTAGACGGAGAGATTGCGAAGTTACGAGCTGTGCCTTGCGGAGTTAGTCGTCGCTGATAGCCACACAGTCCATGGTTGCCTCCACCAGCTTGTAGTACTTCTCGCGGTCGAACGACTCGGTTTCCTACACATCAACAAAGAATCAAGAAACAAGCAGCTTAGCTTTCCGACCCAGGTAGTATCATACTTGGTAAGGAGTAGAGAGAGAGAGAGAGAGAGAGAACTATGATCACTTACGTAGGACCTGAGCACGTTGTCGAGGCACGACACGCTCTTCTCAATCATCGGGATCGCCTGGAGCGATTCCTCGCGGATGCGGCCGGCCGCCACGTCGCTCTTGGCGATCTGGAACTTGGTCGCAAACCACTTGCTGATGTCGTCGGCCGAGATCTCTGGTTGCTTGTGCGCGACCCACTCGAACGGCGCGGCGCCCGCGAAGAGCGAGTAGCGGAACTTGATGTAGCAGCTCTTGTTGATCTCGTCCGCGAACTTCCACACGTCGTGCTGCAGAATGCTCGGCTGTGGTATGGGAAAAGAGAAAGACAAAGGTAAGAGAGGTTCACTAAAATTAGGTACTTCGGCAGGACGGTGATGGAATGGATGCATCATACCTCGATGCGCTTGGAGATGCAGTCATGCAGGTTCGCGTAGTGGAACGCGATGATGTCGTCGAGCAGCGCCTTTGCATGCAGGTCGCGAGCGCGCGCGTTCGTATCGGTTGCCTTGGCCTTGACTTTCTGGAGGTACTCGTCCCACTCGGCTGGTGTGATCTCGTAGTCCCTATCGGCATCGAGAGCCCACTCTGGAGGAATCCCAGCCGTTGAGGGCTTGAACTCGTAGTCTGGGTGGAGGAGCCAAGGCGGGATACCACTTAACCCTTCACCCGTCATGAACGGAATAGGTTCCTCCTGAGGAGCCCAGTCTGGGGCGTCGTAGATCATTGGCGGCTCCTCGACTGTGTATGGTGAGTCTGGACCATCGTAGCCCGGGTATCCGTCGATATACTGCGGTGGGAGCCCTTCGTCGTTCCATCCTGGCGGGTGCAGGTCGTCCCAGGTAGGCTGGTAATCGTCGACCGGAGGGGCTTCGATGGTCTCAATGACTGGTGGCGGGTAATCGATCTCGCCAGAGTACTCGTCAAGCAGGTCTGGGTTGATGCCACCTTCGTTCCATCCTGGCGGATGCTCGTCCTCCCAGCTTCGCACGTAGTCGAGCACTGGCGGCTGCTCTTCGATGGTCAGCACTTCGACTGTCGGCTCTTCTGATGGGCCTTGTCCGTAGTAGCCGCCGAGCAAGTCCGGGTCGATGGAGCCCCAGCCACCTGGGGCTTTATCATCATCACTTAGCATTGGCTGAACATTTGGCGGCTCGTCCTCTTCCATCGGTGGAATCTCAACTGACACAGGACCAGAGTAATCATCGTCGCCAGTGTATCCGCCACGGTACTGCGGTGGGAGTCCGTCGTCGTTCCAGCCTGGAGGGTGGTCGTCCTCCCAGCTTTGCACTGGTGGGATATCGTCTTCTACCGGTAGTAGCGCCTCGATGGTCCATTTTTCCTGTGGGGCTTCATCGTAGCCATAGAGCATGTCGTCGGTACCCGAAGTCGGCAGGTTGCCTTCCAGCGGAGTAGAGTCGTACGTGTGGTCCCCATAGACCGGATCCTCTTCAACAGTTGGGATCTCCACTGGATCGTAGGCGTACTGCACGCCGCCTTCATCCGACGTGGCCAACGGTTCACTCTCCGCGGGGGCCACGAAAGACGCCGAGGTAAGCGGCTCACTCTCAAGGGGGAGCTCGTGGGACTCGGAGACAGCCGGCTCGATGTAGGACTCGAGCGCGACCGGGTCGCCTCTTACGCCTCGTGCTTTTATTTGAGTCGCTTGCAGGACGAGCGCGAGCCCACAGAGGGCATACCCGACCTTCATGGTGTGTCACCTTCTTCTTGAGGTTCTTCTTGCTTGATGGTGGTCTTGAGAAATAGACGCTTGGTGGGTTGGGGCAGGAGGCACTTTGGTTCTTTGCTGCCAAATGCAACTTTGAAAATGCGACTGCAAGAGCACTTTGTGTGAACCCTCTCGGCAGGTGTAACAAGGGAGTGAGGGTACAGTCTTCGACAAAGATCGTCCCAGAACTTGGCTTGAGACTTGACCTTTGGGTTTTTGGATATCGCAAAGCACCTTGAAACCCTTGAAACCCTTGAAACCCACTCACCCATGCCACTAGCTGGTTGAAATCGACGGTCACGATTGCACCCGAAGCGGCGGTGGTGTCAGCTCTTCCACCTCATTGCTCAGCGCTTCGCGTCTCTTCGCTGAGGATACCAGCAGTCAGCAGTCGTTCCCGACGTGAGTTCCCTGTAATTATCCTCGCCATGGCTTGGGGGTAAACAAGTCAAAACGTTGCCGAATGCCTGTGTGCGAAGAGGTCTCTTTCGAATCTTCCACAAGCCGAAAATGGTCGGTGGTGGTTGCGCCTCGTCGGCGTTTGTCAGCGAAGAGCCGCAAGGCTCGTTCCCATGCGATCCTTTTGTGGTCTCTAAGGAGGAGCGAACGCAACATGAGACTTGTGACAAAGGTCGTCGCGAAAGACTCGGTCACTCATTTGTCTGTTGTTTGCGGTGGTGATAGTCCATGGAGAGAAAGAAGCCTGGCGTCAATAGTGACTATTGTGAGGTCAAGGTATCCATCACACAACCAACCTCCACATGCTTGCAGAAAGAGTGAATGACAGACATATTTGCCCCAGTCTTCTTGTGCTATAGATAAAATGATGACTGTAGCAGAAAGAGTTGGGTCGTACCTGGACTAAGCTGCTTGCCCCCCTTCCGTTTGCCTCCTCACCAATCGTTGTCGCTCGCGTCGCTGTTGCTGCTGTCCGAGTCGTACGCGATCACGCTGCGCCGCTCCAGAATACGCGCGATCGAGTCGGCAAACGGCGCCGGGCTCTTTGCGATTTGAGACGCTCGGCGAGGCGGCAGCGACTCCACAGGACGGAGGTTGCGCTGTTTCTGTTGATGGAAAGTGAGAGAAAGAGGACTTGTAAGTTGCCTGCTGGAGAGTTTATCTGGAAAACGTCAAGCCACATGAGTGTAGGATGATTTATACAGCCACGCACGATTTTGATCTGCTCGAGCAAGCTTAGCTGGGGTGCTGGCACTTCCGGGTTTACTGGTTCTCTACACCCAGTTCGCGATCCCGAGTTCCCAGGGCCGTCAGCGAACTCGTTGCCCTCTGTTTCCTCTCCCTCCTCTCCTTCGTCGATCTAGAGGGTGACATGTAGTAGTAGTAGGAAACACACATAGCGTATGTGTCAGTACTCGGCTTTCAGAATGTAAATAGGGTAATGCTTAAACAGCATATCTGACAGTCCTACCTTGATGTGGCGGAGTGGAGCTCCGAGTTGAATCTCTTGCAGCAGACACGAAGGCGGTCTCGATGGGATCAGGATATCCGCATATTCAGGATCTGGGACAGCTGACAATGACCCAGTTGTTGATGGAGGTGGAGGTGGCGGTGGTGGGGGAGGAGGTGCAAAGTCGTCCACTTCATGAAGACAATCGCTGTCCATCGGGATCTCACTGAACGCTGGGTCATTCCCGTCATTGGAATTTGGATCAATTGATGGCGGCGGTGGCGGTGGAGGCGGTGGTGGTACCAACTGGTGAGCTGTCGACGCCGGATCGTAGTAGTACGACAGCCCGTGGTCCACAAACTCTTCCGAGTCGGGAATGCCGCTGTTGCTGTTGCTGTTGCTGTTGTTGTCGGTTGAGATACGCATTTCCGGCTCGAAATGATCTCCATCGACGAAGTCAAAGAACAGCTCGTCGTCGTCATCGATTTCTTGCATGAACGCCCCTGAGCACGCCGCTGAGACCAGAGGTGGCGGTGGCGGAGGCGCGTAGATCGATGGCACGTAATTGAACTGAAGCTGCTCCGGTTGGAGGTGGGTATCTCCGCCTGGGTCAGTATATGCTGGTGGGAGTGGTGGCGATGGTGGCGGAGGAGGTAGTAGAGCCACCGACATTGGCGACAACACTGGGCTTTCTACGCTTTCATCATTGCACACTGAAGCAGCTGTTGTCATACTCTTCCTTGAGGATTTCTTCTTCCCGTCCAGCAGCCCACTACCTGCTACTTCTCCTGTTGCTGGTGGCACCACTGAGCTATCCTGCTGCTGCAGTTGCTGTTTCTGCTGTTGCTTTTGCTGTCGCGCCAGCTCCTTCCCCTCGCCAGTGCCGTAGATCTCCCGCCACGAGCGGATCTTGAGAAACTTGTTGCTTCCAGTTGACGTATGCTGGTGGTTTTTCTGTGGTTCGTTCTCACTTCCGGTTGGTGTACTGCTGTGGTTGTTGTTGTTGGAGTCCTCGCTCTGGTCCTCTCGCGCCAAACTTTGCTGCTTATGCTGCTGTTGCTGTTGGGACATTGACAGCGATTTCACGCCTCCTCTTTTGAGCTCGCGGCGCTCTCTGCGCCGTTCTTCCTTTGCCTGAAGCACTCGCTGGTGCCGCGACGTCTCTTTTTTCATCCACTCTTCGACAAAGAAGCCCGGGTTGCTGTACTTCTTCCTTGATGACGAGGAAGAACTTGGAAATGGCGATAGAGACCCAGGTTTACACTCTGCAGATTGTGGAGGACGCTGGCAGAATTCGTCAAACTAAGCACAAGACCACAAAGACAAGCGTCAGACTCTCGAGAGCAACAAGACTTACGTCTCAGTGATTTCTCTCTGCTCGTACCAGTTCCAGAGCAGGCATCGGTTCGCATTTCGCATACGCCTCGGCGAGCGCTGGGTGCCTGGCGGTACGTGCGAAGCTGATCTCTGGGATCACGAACACCGCATCGCTCTCGTCTCGCGTCGGCAGCTTCGTCGCGATCAAGTGACCACGCTGGTCGCTGTCATTCGCAGTCGCAACGATCTGCGCGATCGTGCCCACTCGGCTCTGGATTCGCTGGAACCTCTCGTCGAGCCGCGCGCTTTCGTCCTTGAGCTCGTTGAAGATCATGAACGAGTGCTCCGCGACAGCAGCTTGATCCACAAAAACAACAACTTTAGTCCGATGCTACAAACCACTACGTTGTGTTGTTGTTGAACTTTGGTCAGTGGAAGTCTCACCTATTTGGTTGAAAATGCCCGCGAGGCTCGTTGCGTGAGCCTGTCGGAGAATGTCTTCAGGCGTATTGGCGATGGTGGCGGTTGTCGCGGTGGTGGCACGCACTTCACGACTCGCGTGGCTACCTGCATCATCCACGTCGCTCGCTCCAGGACCGGGACAACTAGGAACAAACCTGGTGATCATCGCATGCCCAACTCTGTTCTTAATTTCCTGGCGGCTTGAACTGTTAGGATCTTGAGAGAGCGCGACCACTAGAAGCGGCGTTGCTGTGCGATAATAAGCCACCGCAACCGGCAAGTAATAATACCCAGCGATAACCACAACGCCCTCGGATAGAAGAATACAATTTCAAATGTATTGATCAAGCCAACCACAGCACCTGTCCTCTCTATAAAACCGTGAGGTCGTCGTTGAAGTAGAGGTGCAGGATGGGCTTGAAGCGCTGCTCGTCCATGTCGTAGCGCTCAAACACGCGCGACTCGTCTGGGATGCCGTTCTCGTCCAGCGTCTTCTTCATCTGCAGCGGCACGAACTCGTCGTCGTCCAGGTACTTCCACGTGTAGCTCGCGGCGTGGGAGTTCATCTCCAGGTACCGGTTTTGAATGTCCTCGATCGTCTCTTCTTCGCAGACCTCGAGCGAGTGGCGCTGCTGCGTGAGCACGTTCACGATCTCGATCCAGCGCGCTTTCTGCGTCAGCTTACCCACTGTGTACTGTGGATCTTTCCACCAGGGCAGGAAGTCCGAGGTTTTCCAGTTGCCCGATGGCTCGAGCGGCGCAACGTGAAGAAAGCGGCCGTAGGGTAGGAATGGCAGCGAGATGTTGCGCTCCGGGTCGATGTGGTACTTGATCTAGAGTTTTGTTCGTTTGTTCATGGACATGCAAAGCCAAGCACAGCATGTTAGTCATCGAGAGAGCGAGTTCAATGACGAATTTGGAAGAGGAGACAGGCACGCACATCCTCTGTTTCTGGGTCAAACCAATGCGAAATGTCCTCGCCGGCATGCAAAACAAGCGGCCGAGTCAGCATTCCTAGCAGTTGTAGCCACATTTGTTAGGAAAACAGAGTTAGTATGGTTATCAAATCTCGTTCACATCAAAGTTACAGCAACGGCTACGCCATTCGGTACCTTGGTTCTCTACGACCAACTCGGACAAGTCCAGCACGCGATGGTTGATGGAGACCCAGCAGTCCTGAATGACAAAAGTTCATTCCGCAATTAGAGGATCGAGCTCAGCTGCCTCGACGAATCAAATTGAAAGATTAAAAAACGTTTGGGTTGACTTACCTGAGCCTGGTTGTGCATCGCAACCTCATGAGGGGTGTAGTACCGAGACTTTCGCTTCGACTCGGAGGCTGAATGTTGCTGCTGCTCCTGCGGTTGCTGGTCTTCTTCGTGATCCTGATCAGCCATCGCTTTGCGCTCAATGCTCAAGTCGCTCTCTACAGACACACGTGCGTCCTGGAGTCTTGAAAACTGACCACTGATGCTCTGGAGCTTGAACCCCGAGGTCCTGCGGCTGTCGAAGATGCTCAGGTTAATAATAAGCATTCATCCGCCAACAGCTTCGAGCCACAATTAGCTCTTCACCTTCTATCACTCACTTGAGGTGCAGCTTTTCCTTCTTGAGGTTGCTAGAAAATGGAATTTATCCTTTTCAGTAGGTTAACGATTGAGTTGAACACATACATGGGAAGCCACGGGTGAAATGAACATACACTTAGCCCAGGATATCTAGTGCTTTGCCATAACCTCGGTAGTATATCCCTTTTCATTTCAAGTTCCTTCCACTGCGGCTGTCAGGCGCTTTGGATAGCGGGCGTTTTGCTGGAGCAAGTGCCAAGCGTGGCACTTCGACGGTTGGAGACCTCGTTGGCAGCATGCGCACATCACATAGAAGCGTAAACAAGCCAAACGCGCTTGAGATCAGCTGCGCGCCGCCCATGACGAGCGCGAAGATCCCGATCAACTTGTAGTTCCTGCGCATGAGCGGATAAAACTCGCTTCGACACCACGAACGACCTTTACTTGGGCACGGGAACCCCATCTCAGTAGAGCAATCAGAGGACCTCTTTGCACAATACTTGCCCGCGACAACGTTGATTTCGCTCACCATACTGAGTAGCGATGTGTCCCAAGGTACTGCGCTGTTATCTTCCAATTCGCTCAGGTTGATGTACCCACAGCAGTAAAAGCTCTGTTGAATGCTTCGCCATCCGCTCTGGTCCCCTAGGACGTAGTCGTGCAGATTCGTGATCACTGTCGTCTCAAAGTACCGCACTTTCTGGAGCGCAAAGTTGTTGATCTCAGCGCTCTTGACGACACCCAGCAGCGTGAGTGCGACGATTCCTCCCATGATCATGATCGCAGAGCCAGCCACGCTCAACAAGATGAACTACAAATTCACAAAATAAAGGGATGTGTTAATCAACTCGAGCTCTTCTCAGGGACAATCATCGCCAGAGAATCCACCAATCACAATCTTACCGTTCCAAGAGCGTAGTTCCGTTTGCCTTCCGTCACACACCTGCGCTGCTGCTGAAGTCCGAGCAAACCGAGTCCTGAGAGCAGCGACAGCGCCAGTCCTGTGTACGTCGCCACGTAGTACACAAACGCTGGAGCAATGTGGACATTCTCTTGGAAGTACAGCAGATAGAGACCGAGCGCCAACAAGCCGAGCCCCATCATGATGATGACGACACTCCACGCATACAGAAACATTTTGACTGGATGCGCGCCGAAAGTGCCGCGCACGACGTCGCTGAACGAAAGCTGCCGATGCATCGTCTGACGATCACGATGAATTGCGTCTAGCTGAGTCGCTGAGAGAACTACTCCTTTCTTTTCTTGCGCGGCAGGCATTGTGGTCTGCACTTGTGCGGGTGACGATGATCCCGACATCGCTCCAGTCTGCCGAGCTGCTGTGCTCGGCGCTGATCTGCCCTGCACCATCGCGACCTGCTTCTGCCGACTCAACTCCGTCCCGACGAGCTCTTGCACGTGTGTTTTCAGCTGCACTTTGCGTTGCATCGGATTCCCCAAAACCCTGCCGACTCTTTCCATCTCGCCTCTGCTTTCGCTGAGAAAATGGCCATTTCTTCTTTGTCTGTCTCTTCAGGTTTGAGTCGCACGCCTAAATTTACCGAGCACTTCTTCAGAGCATGTGAGTTCGAATAACGGTCGCTGTCGTCTGCTACGTGAACGATGGTTATCAGATCGGGCAAATGGCAAGTCCATATCTCTATTTGTCGTGTACGAAGAAGACTCATGATGAGTCTTGTTGCGTTTTCAGTCTCACATTTAACAGTACTCCAACCCACGCGTCAACACCACGGAATGGTAGGCACCTACGAAGCAAAAAGTATGAGCATACAGCATTAAAAATCAGCCACTCGTAGAAACACGAAAAATGAACAAGAAAAAAGGAAGCAGGTACTCACCACAAGCGATCCGAGAGATCGAAAATTCCTTCAGCGCATCAACGCTTGCAACCTCCGCGTCCTCTGTTTTCAGTTGCGCTCCGTTTCCCGCGGCAGGTGAGCCCCACATAAACAATCTCCCGTCTTCCATGCACACTGCTGAAGTGAAAGTTCCACAGGCGATCTCCCGAATCACCCCCGTTGTGGTGGTCGAAGATCTGGGCATTTCGTCAGTAGTCTTGATTTGGATCTCTTTGGGCGACAGCACAACCATATCTGGCGAAGAAACGTGCTCGTCGCCAAGCTGGCCTGCCGCTGAGTCTCCCCATCCGTACAGTTTTCCCGAGCTCGTACTGACGAGTGTGTGGTAGCTACCACAAGCAACCGACGTAACAACCGCTGAGTCTCCCTCATGGGTATCTTCGGTCCAGGGTCCTGAAATCTTGGTCGGGAAGAAGCTGTTATCGCGCGTTCCGTCTCCCAATGCGCCGGAACTCCCGAACCCCCACGTAAACACTTCTCCTTTGACGTTGACAGCCGCAGAATGACACTCGCCAGCATCGATCTTGACGATTTTCTCGCCGTCGAGAGCTGTTACTTGTACAGGAAACTCCTCATCCGACTCGGACCCGTTTCCCAATCGACCTCCAAAGCCTGCTCCAAACGCGAACACTTCGCCCTGCTTGGTCAACGCAAGCGTGTGCTCACGTCCACAAGCTGCTGACTTGACATCTTGGATAGCCGTGACTTTTGTCGGGAACACAACGCTGCCAGTGTCTCCCGTTCCTATGCGACCAGCTTCAGCCCATCCAAACCCGTACAGCTCGCCGTTCACCAAAACTGCCATCGTATGCTCCCGTCCACAGGAAACTTGCGCAATACCACCGACGTTGGCACCAACCGTCTCGATTAGACTGACAAAGAAACCCACAGCAGTCGGCGACGTGACCGATTCTTCATCCCCGTGCCCAAGGCGACCGCACTCACCATACCCATACGTGTACAAATAGCGGTTGTCCGTCACGAGCGCTGTGTGACGATATCCGCACGAAACCTGGACAACTCTGCGCAGCGACGACGGAAACTTCAAAATCTCGACCTTCGAATGTTCTGGGGACGGCTGCGATCGAAGGTTTGCCAGTCTGGACTCGCTTGGCGCTGCAGCGATTTGGGATTCTTCGTCCAGAGACAGCCCAAAAGGTTCCCCCCACACCAAAGCGACGCCAGGCGCTGGTTTACTACTCAAATTCGAGTTTTCAAAAGACGATGACTCGTTGACAGCGACACCCGCAAAATTGGCACCTGACATCTTCCACGATCCAGTTTGCACAGAGGGGAGGAGAAAACACTCAACAAACCACAGCACGTCTTGACGGACTGCAGACGCTGTCAATGCTGAGTCTGTGCTCATCGCTCTTGCTGTCTGTGCATGCTTCACCTCACCCCGACTGTTCATTGAATCGCTCCGGTCATCGCTGGCATTGCTGCTGAGGCTGCTCGTGCTCATCTTTTTATGCAACGACTGAGACTTCTCGAACTCGAACGACGCCGCCTTCGTCGCAATTGCATTAATTGGATCCGCAGTCCAGCTTTTTGTCATACTGCGTCTGCAGTGAGCGTCGACTGTCGCGATCACACTCAGCCATGTCTGTTGCACTTGATTGATTTCTATCTGGGTTCGAAGCGACTCGGTGCTTTTCGGAGACAGAGTTCTGCTGATGCCGCCCAAGTGAATCATGAAGTAGATGATTGAGAACAAAGGGTGCGATGAGGAGCTCTTCGCAAACTGGGACTGGTTGGCAGGGCGGTAGAAGAAGCGAAGAAGCGACAGGATCTCCTTCCACCCCTCTGACCCCGAGAGAATGTGATCGTCGGTGGAGCTGACCACCTCCAGGCAACGCAGAGCGATCATGTATTCCACTGGAAATACCGATGGGCTTCCATTGATGATTTCTTTTGCCTCTTCGCAGTATTCCCTTGCGATCCCACGACTTTCGTCTGACACGCTTGCTGCACGAAGTGCTTTCACCAATCTCGATCGAACAGCGTGAGCTTCTTCCCAGTTTCTTGAAGCCGTCTCAATCCTGAATTCGTCAGAATAATCCAGGCTTTGGCGAACATGCTCCACAATGTCTGCGAAATAGCTGCGGTGTGAGTCTCTTTCTGCAAAGGTGTCGGACAAGTCGGAAGGTCTCTCGCTCCCCCTGGGTCCACTCAAGTTGTTCGCTGCCCCTGACTGCCGTTTCAGCTCGTTGAACTGGAGTTGGAAGAATTGCAAGTTGCTCCACAGAAGATGTGGCTGAAGTTGCATCGCAAGCCTTGGGTCGCCGTTTTCGTTGCGGAAAACTAGATCGTATTCATTCCGAAGGAATGGCATCAATACAAATCGGTTCTCGTGCAAATCTGGCAAAATTGATTTCGTCAGCTGGGCATCGAAAGCGTGCAGCAACGCGTTGAACAGCACAGACGGGTTTCCTCGAACCACTTGGCGATACTGGGCGATCGCTGAGCCAGAACCAATGCACGAGTAATCCAATGCAGCGCTCGACGCAAATGGTCCCAGCATCAGTAAGGTTGGAGCGTCGACATTCCAGAACTGGTCGCCAACGCATTCTTGAATAGGGCATCGTCGCATCGGGAGGTCGTCATGGAAGATTCCATGCATGATAGAATCGATAAACTTGATCAATCGCTCTTTCTTCGATTGCCAATGGCTTGTCGAAACGTTCTGATCGTTGAACAACTGGTACCGGAACAGAGTTTTTGCCATTCGCGCAACGATCTCACTTGCCACCAATGATTTCACACCTGGTTGACGTGCGCTTTCCACGTATTCAAACACAAGCGGCAGGAACCGCATGTTGACCCCGCTTTCACGCATAACTTCTCTCAGGTGAATGCTGTCAATCACGTACGTCGTCGATGTGTCCGGACCGCTGTGCATCACCGCGCCAACTGTGGCTACGGAAGACCTGCGACGGCGAAGAGTTGGCTCGGTTCCGCCGTTCGAGGCAACGTAATCAGACTTTCCGAACATCGCTGGATCAGTGTTCGACCTCGCCAGGTTTGATCTTTGCTGGGAAGAACTTGCCATTGCTTGCTGCGTTGTCTGCTGAAGGGGCACGCTGGATGAATCTCCAAAGGTGACGAGCTGCGCTGCGAAACCCCTGATGTACTGGGCAAATAGATTCTTCAAACTTTGCTCCGAGTTTTTCGCCAGTGCAGCGCCAGCATCAGCCTTGAGCAAGTTTGGTCCTCCGCCGTTGGTCGAGACAACATTAATTCGAGCCGAGTTTGTTTTCACGTCTTCCAGGCGTCGAACCAGCGGGTGCACTTCAACTTGTTGCTTCATCACAAACCCTTCTTTCAGATCAAGTGGCAATCTGCACTTTTCGGCGTCGATCGATACCACAATGTCGCCGGTGATCACAGAGTTTGGAGCTCTCAGCAAGAACGATTTTGCTCTCCAGTTCTCGACTCCGGGTGCCGCGCTTGACTCAAGCTGATAGTAGACCATGTCGAGGTAGGGAATCCAGTGCGCCTCCTTCCTCTGGACTAGTTCATTCATATCGTGCGCCGTCAGAAGCTCGAAGCCATCGTTTTCGCCACTGCTTGCTCGAATCAAAACTCCATGCACCAAAGAAGATCGCAGCGATTGCAGCAACACATCGTCATAGCGCGTACTCACGCCAATCAACGTCCTCTCTTGATTGCCCGGGAACTTTCGCACCAAAATATTGGGAAGTTCACTGTACGGGAACGTGCGCAACATCTTCGTGATCTTCAGTGCCTGGACAAGCTCCATCAGATCGCGCTTGTCTATTGGAACCACGGTAGAACGATCGCGTATGAGCTCGGCTGTCGCAACCACCCGCACCCCACGAACCGAAAACGCAGAAAGCAGCGGGAACGCCGGAAGCTTCTCCATCACCTTTGCGTCCACAATCTTCTCGGCCAGCACAAAGTCCATCACTGCCCGGAATCGCGCAAATTGGTCCACTTCTCTCTCCAATCGCTTGTGCCCGCGCCAGCTTTTCGACCCAAATTGTAGCCGAATCGTCTTGAATCGAAGTTCATCAATATCACCGAAGTTGCTCGATCGAGACGCCGGACGAGGAGACTTCTCAAGCACAGCCGAGTGGCCATTCGACGACGAAGCCGACGACTCAACCGGTCGCTGGTCGCTGTCAATGTCCAAGGTGTGGTCACTCAGTTTCGAACTGAGAGTTGCCAGTCCACCGGAATCCCGAGTCTGGACGGTTGTAAAGAAGATTTCCGCGAGAAGTTCAGCAAACAATTGGAACTGGAGCCAGATCTGTTTGTTCCACATGTGATTGTCACAGCAATCGTTAGACGTCAGACCCACAGAAGCAATCAGCACGAATAAAATCATGAAAGCAGGCTACGCACAGTGTACAATCGCTTCAACCGCCGTCTTCGTGAACTCAGGCTCATGTCGTTGTTTTTCAAGGACCTGCAAAAAGGAGAGAACTGTCAGCATGCGACTCACATAGCAGCAACAAACGCACAAATGCACACAATGCTCACCGAAGACAGAACATCCACTCGTTGACCCAGTCGCGCTCGCTCATCTCCGGCACGAGTTCCTTTCGCTCGCGAAGCGTCAGTGTCAGCATGCGTCTCAAGTTTGCCACCCATGCGCGTCGACCAGCAGCGTTTTCATCTGCAAAACGAGAAGAAACAAAGTACGTCCTCAGAACGCAGGCTCCATCGGCAACAGCTTGCATACAATCGAGCACTTCTTTCTCAATTCAATTCGTACCAGCGACTTCGAGCAGCACCTCAAGCCACATCTCAGCTTCATACTTCTCTGGGAACCCAAGCGTGAAGTTCTTCTGCCCGTTCTGCACCTCAAAGCTGTAGTAGCCATGAGAATGCACGACTTTCTGGGAGATGGTGGACTGTATAATAGCAACAAACAGCCAGCAACAAAGCCCATACAGACCGTGGTTGTGTTAGCTGCATCCGCATTCA
This sequence comes from Globisporangium viniferum, assembly GCA_023333705.1. Taxonomy (NCBI): domain Eukaryota; phylum Oomycota; class Peronosporomycetes; order Pythiales; family Pythiaceae; genus Globisporangium; species Globisporangium viniferum. The sequence goes on along the minus strand of JAASFI010000116.1, from coordinate 26,351 downwards.
ACCACCATTATTCGATAGCAAAACCCTGCTTGGTAAATGCACTCACCGTGACGAGATCGATCACTTTCATCTTGCCGCTGCAAAAGGAGCAAGCACACACATTCACACACCCACAGGATCAGCACCAAATCCATCTACGCATCTATGCGTCAGCTATATACAAAGTGCGCACGTACTTGCTGCTCTTCTTCTTGTTGTACTGGAGGAAGCCGTCGTCCGTCACCAGCGCGGGTCTGTATTGCCACCAAATGCGGAAAACACACGCAAAAGGAAACACACACGCGCCGATCCATTGAGTTATCATCCCACACCTAGATACATACATACACACATATACAGACACGCGCGCGTATCGTATCACTACCTGCTCCTCCACGGGCGCAGGAAGCCCGCGTTGCGCTTCCACATCGTGCCCTGGAGCCGCGGCGCCGCCATCGTCCTTCGTCGTCACTTTCTCTTCTGCGTGGATAACGAAAGAGTGCAGATGTGTGTGTGTGTGCGTGCACTGAACGGCCGACCGACGGATTGCAAGTTGAAGGGAAATAGAAAAGACCAACGCGCACTTCCTTCCAGTCACCTTCGGACGACCGCACGACCAATCGACTTTATTTATGGCATGTGTGCTGAAATTCGTGCCACACGATTTGCACTCGTGCAACCGTCTCTCTAAAATATCCAGGGACTTTTGGGGTTCGCAAAATCGACAGGCTACCTGAAATTACCTATCGAGCTCGGACCCTGTGCTGTTGATGCCAGGCATCATGTGCTTTCGCTGGACCGACACATGGTGATGACATATCTGCCTGGACACACATACATATGTGCTCGCCGGCAATTTGCTTGGCCCTCAACCATTGAATGGCTTTGTGTCAGCACGAGGTTGGAGACAGCTGGGAGCGGACACTTAAAAGTCTGATTTTGATATGGACGGACAACTCCCGCTTAAGTTGATGGCAAAAATCAATGAATTACATACTAAAACATTATGAGATCTTCATCTAACGTTAGTTACATGGTTTCACGTTTGCCCACAATAAGTCTTACACACTGAGTGTGGTATCCCTGGACCTCAACTTGGTCTTTTTGTTGCTACAAGCGATAGAGATTCCTCTGGCTTCAGAACTGAACAGACACTAATCTCTAGTAGAGTACTGTACCTCATCATACCGCTCAAACGTATTGTTGAGGCAGTTTTGACAGAATATTGCGATTTTAGCGCAGTTTTGAAAGGATTTACACAATAATTTTTACAAGTCACTTCTGACATTAATTCTACTGTACAGTTTAAAGTGGGGTACTATTTAGAAGCCACCAGCAGACACAGTACCACCAGGGGTATAAATGGTTTATTAGTGCCTCCCCTGTGCCTTGTCGCATTCCCTCCTCTCCCTCACAGGGGTACTATATTGACAGGTGGTGCAGAATCCGCCCTTTACCACCTCAGGGGATACAAATAACATACCCCACCCTATATATCCACCTCATTTTGATTCCAAGCAATATTACCGAATCATCATAAGCTACAATATACGGGTGGCACTAATATTTTGTAGTGCCCCTGAGGGATTACAAAATAGTACCCCTGCCGCAGTGCCATCCCATCGGATTTGATGATTGCCCAACCAGTTGATTTTTCCTGAGAGCCGTCGGGTCAACCGCTGTCGATCCCATCATCACCCATGAAGCTCCAGCCTTGACTCTCATGCGAGTGCGTGGCATCAACAGCAGACGCTCATTCCTGAACTTGGCGGCTCCTGCACGCATCTCCCCACCAACACCACAGCTCCACCCGCCCCCTCTCCACATCCTCACCATGGTCCGCGCTCGCGATCATGTTCACGCTGAAGAGCAGCGCCAGGCGAAGCGCGCCAAGCTCGAGAACCTGCACGTCACGACGATCCGCCCGCTCGTGCCGCCCGCCTGCGTCATCGAGGAGCTGCCTGTGACCCCAGACGTGTACGACACGATCTCCAACACGCGCGCCGGTGTCTCCAAGATCCTGCACGGCGAAGACGACCGCCTGGTCGTGGTCGTCGGTCCCTGCTCGATCCACGACGTCACTGCCGCGATGGAGTACGCCGAGCGCTTGAAGAAGGTCGCGGACGAGCTCTCGGGCGACCTGCTCATCATCATGCGCACGTACTTTGAGAAGCCGCGCACGACGATCGGCTGGAAGGGCCTGATCAACGACCCGGACCTCAACCAGTCGTTCAATATCAACAAGGGCATCCGCATCGCGCGCAAGCTGCTGCTGGACGTGAACGCGCTCGGTCTGCCGGTGTCGCTCGAGTTCCTCGACACGATCTCGCCGCAGTTCACCGCGGACCTCATCTCGTGGGGCGCCATTGGTGCGCGCACGACTGAGTCTCAGCTGCACCGTGAGCTCACGTCGGGTCTGTCGATGCCAGTGGGCTTCAAGAACGGCACGGGCGGCGACATGAAGATCGCTGTGGACGCGGCGGTCGCGGCGTCGACGCCTCACAACTTCCTGGGTCTGAACGAGCACGGCCTGGCGTCGATCGTCATGACCAAGGGCAACAAGGACTGCCACGTGATCCTCCGCGGCGGCTCGGACGGCCCCAATTACGAGGAGACGTTCATCGACGCGGCGGCGGCGCTGCTGACTAAGGCCAAGCAGCCGAGCAAGATCATGATCGACTGCTCGCACGGCAACTCGCGCAAGCTGCACTCGAACCAGATCAAGGTGTCCAACTACGTGGCGGACCTGGTGGCCAAGGGCAACGACAACGTGCTGGGTGTGATGATCGAGTCGAACCTCGTCGAGGGCAACCAGTCGCTGGGCGACGACCCGTCCAAGCTCGTCTACGGCAAGTCCATCACAGACGCCTGCATCAACTGGGACGACACGGTCGCGGCGCTCAAGGAGCTCGCGCAGGCCGTCGCCACGCGCCGAGCAGGCAAGGCGGACGCCGCGCCAGAGGCCACTGCCAATTAATGTTATTCTTTAGTAATAGTTCATCAACCAGCACACACATGTGTCATCCCCATAGAATATATTAACACCAACATAAACACGAAAAGATCATCATTTTTGAACAAATCCAAACCTTCGCGAATCTCTTTAAACACCAACATCGTCGATCTCTCATCAGGTCCTACCTAAACCACCAATTCGTCAACGATTCCAGTCAACAAATGGTCGCAACGTAGTCAAAATATCGCCCCTGCCTGTCTATCCTTCATCATCCATCATCACATCTCTTGATCACATCGGGAAACTCTTGCGACTTCCTCGCTTTCGACGCCCCGCCAGCTTCACAAGCGCCTGTTTCGCAGCCTCGAGCGTGTTGGGGGCTTTCGACGGCGATGAACCCGACGAGATCCACTCCCAGACCACCATCTCATTACCACATACACTGAAGGGGGCAGCAAACAAACCCATAAAAGTCAAACAGAGCAAGTCAGAATCAATCCATCGTTCCCACAAGACTACCGTAGATGTGTGTCAAACAACTTACGTTTTCGTGCGGCTGCGAACACGCGAGTCTTCTTCCACGATCGCCATCACGCGCGGCCATACCGACTCGCGCAGCCACTTGCGGTCCTGCGGCGAGATGCTCGGCAAGAGGTCGAAGAGGTCGTCGCGCAGGTAGTCGGCCGGGTACGACTTGTCCGAGCGCGACGTGCGCTTCAGCAGCGCAAAGCGCACTTCCTTCACGAGCCGGTCGATCAATCCTCGCTCGATACGGCGCACAGCAAATCTGCGATACGCAAAGCCCAGCAACGCGCCAGCAAAGATCACAAACGTGATGAGCCGCGCATTCGAGTACAGCTGGTGCTTTGCCTGGTACGACCACGGTGCGACGCTCTTGCCGACAAAGATCTGGTTCTTGTTCTCGCTCACAAAGATGTCCTTCAGGTCTCGGAGCGCCAAGTCCAGCGCGCGGTTGAACACGTACTCGCGCGGCAGGTTGCTCAGCGATTTGCCGTACGAGATCGTCTCTGCGAGCAGGTCCTGAATGTCGGACAGCAGGATCTTCACTGGACCCGCAAAGTCTTCATACTCGCTCTCGCCAAACAGAGAATCCCACAGCGAGGTGTTGCCGATATTCTCCGTCGCTTTCTTGACCACAAATCGGTGGATCATGGTCGCGAGTCGCTGCAGATCCTGGCGAACCTCGGGGTCCTCAACGCAAGCGCTGTTGTAGAGCTCGTACGGAGGCAAGCAGGAAAGCAGCTCGCCACTCGTGCAGTTCCCAAAGAGCGGACACGCTCGGCACGATGCAGACGACGAAGAAGATCCGGTGTACGGCTGGAGAGCCTTGGAGCGGTCAAAGTCATAAATACTCACGACCGAGTTATTCTCCTCACTATCGCAAAACGGCACGACCGGTTGGAAGAGCACCACAAGTGATGGGAATGCAATGACGAGCGTGCAGAGCATAATCGACCCAGCCACGAGCCACAACAAAGTGTGCTTCCAGCTCCAGCCCTTCGCGAGGCTGATCCTCGCAATCTTGCTCTCAGTGGACTCCTTGTCGCCGTCCTCGCCCAGCTCTTCGATCTTGATAGCTTCAGCAGCAGGTGCTGCTTCAGGTTCATCTGCACCATCGTCTTCTGGCGCTGCGCTCTCAATTTGATCAACCTTGTCTTCTTCACGTTTCTCGCGCTTGCTTTCTGCGACCACCAATGTGGAAGAGTCCTTCTTTCGCTCAATCACGATGGTGCCGCCAGACTCCCTGTACTCCCACTTCTCCTTCGCGTCCTCCGCGGGAACAGCAGTGTACTTTTTCCGCAACGCCAGATGGCGTCTCTGAAGGAATGCACGCTCTTGCTCGTCGCTTCCGGGCTGTCCACGTTCAGATGGGAACTTGCGACCGGATCGTGGCGTCCCTGTGTTCATGAGTGCCTGCAGGATCTCGCTGCCTTCCACTGTTTCCAGGTTCGATACGTTCTCAACGTGCTCCAGATCCACCACTTCTTCATCTTTCACCGACGTCACGAGCCTCGCGGATCGCTTTGGGAGCCTCTTCGCGCCGCCAAAGCCACTGTCAGCACTATCGTCCTCTTCTTCTTCGCGCTTTCGCTCCAGCTTGTTCTTCGCCACGCTGATGCTATCAAAGTGCTTCAATGTTCGTCTGGATTTTGCCGCGCTGCTGCTGCTAGCGTGTGGAGCCATGGCTTGTCCGAACGACGAGTCCTAAGCGAACAATTCGACCCACGTTGGTTAGATGAAATCAATTCTGCTGTGCGAGATGATCCAAACAATCCTCAAAGGCACAGCACTCACCACTGCGCGACTGAACATCTCCTCTGCTTTGCTATCGGCCTCTTTCTTTCCCTGGAACTGCGCTTTTGATGGCTGGTGATGACCTTTCGCGAGCGCCTGCGTCATCGAGTCGTAGGTCAAGTACCGTCTCGTCTCACTTGCTGCTGTCGTCGCTGCCGCTGCTGCTACGACCGGGTTCTGCGCTTCCACCTTCTTCATGTAGTTTTTGAGGATACCCGAGATGCTCTTGCCATCGCCCTTCTCCGTGCTACTTCGCGTCGACGATCGGCGCTGCTTCTTCGCCAACGACGCCGACGACGACACCGACGACTTGGAGAACCCCACTCTCGACGACGCCGTTGAGGACGCCGTGGACGACAACGCCCCATCTGCAAACCACACCTCCGACTGCGCTTCGTGACTTGCTGCGCTCTCCATCTTGCGCTTGGCGCCTGCTACGAGGTTGCTGCTGCTATTGGTGGTCTTCGCTTTCCGGTCCACGCGCACAGACTTTAGGCGCTCCTGCTGTGCGAGCAGTTCATCTTCGCGCAGCTTGTTGTACTTGGACACGGGCGACAGGAACGTCGCGCTGCTCTTCGCACTGGAGCTGCTAGTGGTGCTTGTGCTGCTGCTGGTGGCACTCGCAGCCGCCGCCTTGTCCGCCATTATTTCTTCTCTCTATCTGCTCGTTCGTTGGCTTGCTCTTGTCGGATGCAGCGGTTGAAAATTCAAACTGATACGCGCCACATGAACAAGGGGAAAATACGCGATGCACCTGAATAGAAGACCGCTGCATACTGTAACCCGTGTAACCAGAGACCGAAGCTTGATTTATATAACCCGCGTATTTCCAAAACCATTCAACGACAAAAACGGGTCACGACAATCCTACAAAAGCGAGATGCGCACAGCACAGAAAGTTCGGATGTCTTAGAGGTTTGGATCGGATTTATAGAGGTAAGACGGATAGAAGAGAGTTAACTGAAGTGTCACACGCCAGACGGCGAGCGTTGGCGCCACTGTCAAACAGCGGCGCACAAGCGTACACGGGATCGAGAGCTGCGCCCTCGTCGGCGTCGTACTCGAACGCGTGGTCGTCGTCGTCCGCAGGAGCACAAACCGCTGCGGCGCAGCAGGCCGTCGTCGCATTCTTACCATTCTCTCTCTCGCTTCGTCCCCCACAGCCATTCCGTCCGAAATGCGCTCCGTCACGGTGGCGCGATTCGCGTCGCTGCTGCTGCTATTCGCGGGCATGGCTCTTCGCATTGACCCAGCGCACGCGACGCCGCTCGACCGCGACTCGGCCGTGCGCACTCTCGCGGTGCTCGGCTCGCCCACCGCCGAGCGCGCGTGTCTCGGCGTACTCGTGGCGCCGCAGTTCCTCGTCGCGCCCGCGCACTGCGTGGCGTCGTATCAGCAGCGACCAGGTCAGCAGCTCTCGTTCGCGGCGTTCGGGTTTCAAATGATACCAGCAGTGCCACCGAAAGACGACGGTGAGTCGATTGCTCCAGTAACAAGCGGCTTCTTCAACGAGACCGAGCGCATCAGCGTCTCAGCCATCGCGCTGCATCCAGAGTTTGTCTATGAGATCGACACGCAGAGCTACATGAAGAACGACTGGGCTGTGCTCACGCTCGAGAAAGCGCCAGAGTTTCTATCATCATCACAGAAGAAGAGTGAAAAGGACACAGCAACAGCAGATGACCTAATAGTGTCCGAGTCTACTATTGGTAGTGGTAGTACCGGCAATGAGAGTACATCACCACCATCTGAAGAGGAACTCGTCCTTCTCCGGCCTGTGATCGAACCGCTCCCGTTCCTGGATGATGCATTGATCGAGCTGTACGACATGTCGAGCAAATTTGGCGCGCTCTTCGTCGACAGCGAATCGCTCGCGCTCACGTGGCTCGAGTATCCGCGGATCAACAACCCGTTCGAGACCTGCGGCTTCGCTCCGCAGTCCCCATCGCCACAGCCAGAGACGCCAGCGCCTCTATCAGCAGACGCCTCGCCGGTATCATCGTCCTCATCCTCAGCAGCATCCGTTGAAGCAGGGGGACAGGAAGAACCGGAAGAAGAGCCCGTTCCAGAGATCCCGAGCGACGTTGTCTGCGTGACCCAGTTGTACGCCGGCGCGCAACCACTGCCTACCTCCACCTCCAACTGGCTGGGTACGTTGCTGCTCTCAGAAATCTACAAGGACCCCGGTTACTTCTTTGTGGGCTTTGGCACCTCGCACGCCGACCTCCCAGGCTCGCAGTCGTTCACGTGGGTCGAAGCCACTGGTCCCGAGTTTCTCGGCAAACCGCTGATCCCGGACGCAAAGTGGATCCACGTGCCTCTCTACCAGTCGCTCATCGGCTACGACATGCCCGAGTTGAAGGACAACATGAAGTTCATGTCGGGTATTCGGACGGTGCGGAAAGGCGAGAACTACTGCGGCGCGAGTCTCATTGCGCCCTCGTTTGTGCTCACAGCCGCGCATTGTGTGGACGAAGGCGGCGTGCTCCCGTGGGTCTCGATTGGCTCGTTGAAGACCGCTGGCGCCGAGTTCGGTGAGCAAATCCGAGTCGCGAAAGTGACGCGACACCCAGGTTTCAGCGAACAGGCGAACATGAACGACCTCGCGATCCTCGAGCTCAAGTACCCGAGTGTCGCCGCGCCAGTGAAGCTGTTTAATTCACATCCGATCCCAGCCTCAGGCCAGATCTTTGGGTATGGGGCCACGAACTCTTGGGGACTCGTGCTCTCAGACGTGCTGCGCTTTGTCGACGTGAATATCGTCGCGTCCAACCAGGTGTGTATGCAGGACTTGCAGATGGACATTGACAAGTCGATGTTCTGCGCCGGAGGACAGGTGGGCAAAGACGCCTGTGACGGGGACTCGGGCGGCCCGCTCGTTGTGATTGATGAACGCACAGGGGACACGGCGCTTCTCGGTGTGATCAGCTTTGGTCGCGGCTGTGGTGCAGAGTACCTCCCAGGCGTCTACGCGAACGTGTCCATGGGGGACGCGTTCATCTTGTCGATTGTCCAGGACGTCAAGTGGACTTCGGTGAAAGAAGCGACTGGTGGTCAAGGCGGAGCATCTCCAAGTCCCAGCAGTCCTGCCACCCCATCACCAGTCAACCCTGGTACGCCTCCCCCTACTGACTCCTCCTCAACGGAAGACCGAGGCGACACTGGTGGAAGAGACCCTACCACGCCGTCACCTGCAGGTACGGGTACAGATGCAAGCGAACACAACTCTGCGGACGATGGCAGCGAGTACGTTCTTCCAGACACCCTGGCGCCAGCTGTGAAGGACGCAGTGATCACGTTTCTCATAGGCGACAACTCGCAGATCAGCGACTCTGTCGCGCTTTCGCTCCTGCCGAACAGCAAGATCGTGTTCAAATCCTCCGAGAGCCTCGCGAGTCTCGAAGCGATCATCGCAAAGTTCAACGAGAAGCCGCTGCATCAGCGCCACGTGCGCTTCACGGACGGCAAAGGGCGGCGCGAGTGCTGAAGAGAAGGTAACGAATGTGTAATTATTGAAAGGATATTGAATTTTAGTGGGTGGCTGCCGAAGTTAACGAACTGATATGTTTGAGTGTATTCCCGAAGAGTGAGCGAGCGGCGCGCGCTCATTGGATCCATCCATCGTTGTCCGTCTATGAGTTTCTGTCAAAGCACACGAGAGGTGTCAGAGTTTTTCCATCCCTTCTCCAGTTAATTCCAGCCGCTCGTTTCAAGAAGCACGCGCGGCCAACCAGGCGTTCATTCAGCTTTGTCAAAGGGACGCGAGGCGACGATTGCGCTCCAGGTGGCGCAAGAGCTCCAAGAATAAGAATGAAAGATTGTTGGCACCACCTTAGATGCACTCTCCGCCGTTGATTTCGAGACCACCAACCCTCCGTTGGTCAGGATGGGGTTTCAAGAGGTGTCGCCTGGTCAGAGTTTCAAGGTGTTTGGTTGGGTGGAGCTGAGGCTGACTCCACAGCGCGGGGTGATGAAATCCTTTGTGGAGGTTAGAGGTTGGAGACGAGTCCACGACGATCCTTCACACACTGCTGGAGACCTCACTCCCCAAGTTGCGCTCGCACCCGGAAGAGCCGACTCCAGCAGCATAAGGACAAAGATCTCTCGACGATGAAGGTCGTGCTCGCTCTCTGCGGTCTCGCGACCATTCTCCAAGCGGGACTCGCAGATGCGAGAGATAATGCGTTCTTTAGCTACAAGGAGGATGTGCCGAGAGTGGGTGCAACCACCATGAAGCTAACGCCGGCTCCGACAGCCAAGCCAACGCCAGCTCCCACAGCGAAGCCAACGTTAGCCCCCACAGAGAAACCTACGGCAGCTCCAACAGCAAAGCCAACACCTGCTCCAACGGCTAAACCAACACCAGCACCCACAGCGAAGGCAACGGCTAAATCAACGCCAGCCCCCACGGCTAAACCAGTCGTCACAGCGAAGCCAGTCGTCACGGCAAAACCAACGGTAACAGCGAAGCGAACGCCAGCTCCCAAGACAACTCCTGCCCCAGCGACCAAGACCGTCTCGATGCGTGACACGATCCTCCCAACGTGGAACGACGTCGTCCCTGCTGGCGGCAAGTGGGTCAAGATCCAGAAAGTCAAGGATTACTGGACGTCGCTCGAGAAGAGCGACTTGGCGACGTACCAGGGTTTGTTCACGACAGCTGCCGAGAAGAAAGCCGTGGAGAAAGCGATTGAGGCGTACTACAACGCAGCAGATGTGTGCGTTCGCAGGTACTCGTCCAAAACGAAGCGCACCAAGAGCAGATTCAACAAGAACATGACCACCGTCAAGAAGTGTCTGGCCAAGACCGCGATGCCCAAGTTCAAGGTGCCCGTGACGGTCTCCGTTGTGCCTCCCAAGTCGACCTACGTCGCCGTGTTGGACGAGTCGGGTCCTGCTGTGGCAGACACTGACGACGAGGACAAGGGGACGGTGACGACACCTGCCTCAGTCAAGGTTCAGCCGAGCGCTTCGTACACGACGCCCTCAGCTTGGACGGCACCAACCACGACGACTACTTCGGGCGGAACCGGCACTACTGTGGGGACCACGTCATCGATCTCCGAAGACGATCTCGACGACACAGGAGTCGATGACCCAGAAGACGACGGTGACGAAGAGGCGGATGAGACGACGCCGGCTTGGACACCTTTCTCGGTGGACGACGATCCGACCTCTCCGTACGAGACACCGTCAGCGTGGATCGAAAATCCAGATGCGACCACGGACGGCAATCTGGAGACTTCTGACTCCACAGCGTCGACCTGGACAGATCCAGCGGCGACTAGTGATTCGACGTGGACGGCTCCTGCTGCGGCTACTACTGACTCCACCTGGACGGCCCCAGCGGTGACTAGTGACTCGACGTGGACCACACCAGCTGTGGCTACCACTGATTCGTCCTGGATAACTCCAGCTGCGACTACGGAGCGTGAGCCCGAGACTTCTGCTTCAACTAGTTCACACACGACAACCTCGGCCTGGACTGCTCCAGCTGTGACTACCACTGACTCAACGTGGACGACACCAGCGGTGACTACCGAGCGTGAGTCGGAAACTACCGTTTCGGCGTCTGCTTCAAGCGAGACTTTTGGTACGATCCTGATTGCGGAGAAGAGTGGCGGACTGCTCGGTTACGACCCAATGGTGGAGCCGGTTGCCACCAAGATTGAACCAGCTAGTGGCTTTGTTGACACGTCGGGATTCCTCGACGCCACCACGCCAACATCTGAAGACAGTGGCATCAAGTACAACTACGATCCGGTTGACATTCCCGTCGCTGTGACTGAGCCAACTAGTGGGTACTCGGGTGAGACTCCTTCCGGAGGCAACCCGCCAACTTTAAGTACCGATGACGTGCTCCATGGCTATGATGAAGCTCCAAAGGAAGAATGGACCGTCGTGGCACCAGCACTACCACCAGTAGAAGAAGAAACCCCATCGGTGTCATCCTGGGAACAACTGCACCCGCCAGGTTTGGTTGACCCAGACCTTGATCGAAACACCGGCGGCGATGATGACATGTCTGTCGAAACCATTGAAGCACCTCCGATGGTGGTTCAGGAACCGCCTGTTCTGGACTACGTGCCACGCTGGGAAGATGAACACCCGCCAGACTGGAACGGTGCTGGCATCAACCCAGACCTCGACGTGCACACCGGCGATATCGACTACCCGTCACCAAACATTGAAACCATCGAAGCTCCTCCGCTTGTGATCGACGATTACAAGCCAAGCTGGGACGACCTGCACCCACCAGGATGGAACGACGACGGCATCCTACCGCAGTACCGCGATGAATACACCGACAGCGCTGTTCCTGGTATGCCACTACCCCCAGTCGAGGAGACCTACCATGAGGTTGTTTCAGAAACGCATGAACCACCGATGCTGACTCCTGAAGCCCCCCAACAGTTCGTCACGGGCGAGAACGGCGCAGGCATCCCGCCGCCTCCGACTTATGCATCAATGGACCACCCGGAGTACGACTACAAGCCTTCCTCCCCCGAGGTTCCTCCGTTCTGGGCACTCGACTTTGACGGCGACAGCGACGTCACGACAAGCGAGTGGGGGACATACCTCCAGAAGCTCAAGGCGACGGCGACGGCGACGAATGCGCGTGCCAAGGGCCCGCAGGGGGAAGCATTCATCGACAATGTCATCACGTTCCACTACGCGAACCTGCAGGACTGCATCTCGCAGCACATTCAGGTACGATTTCCGTTTCTATCCGTCACAATGTTGTGTGTGTTTATTTGGCAACTTGATTCTCACTCGGATGTCTCTTATGATCCACCACTCGTTCTTTCTTTATAGCCTCACATCTCACCAGCGGACATGCCGCACTTTGCTGTCGAGATCTACTCGAGCTGCTACGTCAAGTTCCGCTACTCGCTCTTCGCCGGCGCCGCACCGTTCGAGTGGGTTGCCAAGATGCAGCCGGCGATCTCGGCCGACCAGATCAGCAAATGGTTCGAGAAGCAGCTCCAGGTCGCCCAGCGCGACGTCGCGAATCAACGCGTCATGACCGACTCGCTCCAGGCGATCCCGATGGTGAAGAAGAGCATGAAGTGCCTCACGAACGTCCTCGAGGCCCATGTAAGTGGCAATCCTGGGACCTGGGTACATTCTGTGTGCAGTCGGATACGATTGTACTAAAGTTGTGGCTGAAATGTGTGAATAATGCAACTATAGGACTCTGAGTCGTTCGACCGCGCCAAGTATTACAAGTTGCTGGAGGCGACCAAGGAATGCGTGACCATCAGCGACGGACTCGATTAGCACTCGGCCCGCTCAGTTCGGATCCGTGCATGTTGGTCTTGTTGCTGGCGTGAAGTGTATCAACGCCCCAACAAAGTTATATGGGCCGTACGATTAATGCGTGGCTGAGCCTCGTAGACGAATCCTCACGAAGCAAAGTAACCAGTCGCCTGTATAACACTGAAACAATGGAGTTCGTCGTTCTCTTCAACACGTTGATTCTCAGGGTTATGTCTCATGCAAAATCGATCTGTTGCAGGATGGTGAGCTAATTTTTGGTTGCTGCCAACCCTCGAGACAAATGAGTGACGCCTGACCAACCTGTTGCGACTTTTCGCGCCAAGCGTGGCTTGAGTGTCCATTGAGATGGCAATCCAGGACAGTCTCAAAGCAGCCAGCCACTGAGGCTGAGGCTCGCGCTGCCGCTTTCCACATGAAGTGCTCGTCGCTTCCTCCGTCATCTTCTTCGCCAATAGCAGTCAAGTCAGCAACTCCTGCAACGTCGTCGTCAGGGCTGCACCCGCTAGAAAAGAAAAAAACAGTCGCGCGGCCGCTCAAGTACCACGAGAAGCCGGCGTTCCTGCGCAGAGAGTCCTCGTTCGACGTCGCGCTCGGTTCGTGCATTAGCAACCAGCAGCGACCGCTTCCACCACCACCCGCGCCATGGTTCCTTGGCAAGGGCGTGAGCGAGAGCTACCGGCTTGTCGCGACGATCGCGCGCTTACTCGAGAGAGCGGCGCTGCACACGCGGCCGTTCAGCTGGGGCTATGGCGCGACAGACGGCGCGCTGGCGCACAACAACACGCAGAGAGTGGGGACCACCAAACAGATCGCGTTCTTCCGCCACCAGATCGTGCGCAGCGTCTCAGCGGGCAACAGGCTGAGCCTGTTCCTCACAGGCAAGTGAGGCGTGAGCACCAATGTCTATAAAATCTCTAAGCACTACCAATTTCTATCTCACATTTGTACTAGCAGATACCGGTCGAGTGTTCCAAAGCGGCCGACTCTTTCTGAAACAAGACGGTTGCGGCATGTAGGCGCCACGGGAGGTGCATTTCGAAGCGGACCCGGCGGCGACTTCAACGACAAAGGGCAGGATCGTGGCGATCGAAACGGGCCATCTCGTTGGGTACGCTCTCGACGGTGAGTGAGCCAGCTGATCGGTTCAGGAGGGATCTGCTGGCTTTGGAAATGGGAACCTAGGCATTTCTAACGTGTTTGCCTTGGGTACGCCCTTCACCACTTTGGAAGACCTCGGTCGCGTGTACTCGTGGGGCACGCAGCAGTATGGGCAGCTGGGGTTCGAAGCAGCAGCAAAGGAAGTGGCCAAGGGCGACCCGAACGAAAATTCCAATACCGACAACCAGCAAGGTGAAGACACAAGAAATTCCGATACGGAGAGCGAGGGTGAAGACGGTGACGATGACGATGAAATGCCCAAGACACCACTGCCTGTCGTTGTAGTTGAGAAAGCGCCAAAGCTGGTTCCAGGACTTGCAGACCTCAGGATCACCAAGATCAGCGCTGGGAACCACTTTGTGCTCGCGATTTCATCTTTGGGACACGTGTACTCGTGGGGGCGAGGCTGCTACGGACAGCTTGGAACTGGAGAACTACCGGACACGACGACTTCTGACGATTGTGTCGCAGTCCCAAGACGCATCGATGCGCTCGCAGACTTCATCGCGGTCGATGCATCAGCTGGTGATTCTCACTCGCTCGGCATTTTCGTATCACGAAAGCAGCTTGACGACGCTCCCCAGGCGTGGAACCCGGTGGCTGTGGACTACAAAATGGTCTATTCCTGGGGATGTGGACAGCATGGTCAACTGGGGCTTGGCGGTTCGCAAAGTGAATTCCATCCGCGCGAGATCCGCTTCTTTCGAGGTCTGAACGCAACGCAAGTCGCTGCGGGTAACGACCACTCGCTCGTGCTCTGCGGCGTGGCGTCGCAGTCGTTCCTCTACGCGTTTGGTGGCAATAGGTTTGGCCAACTGGGCGTAGCGAGCACTGACGACCACATCGACATGCCGTCCTACGTGACGGAGTTTGCGAATGTGCGCGTTGCGAGCATCGGCGCCGGCGCAAGGTACTCGGTCGTACTCACAGGTGAGCGTAAACTTGAAGGGTTCTAAGTGGGAGGGCCTTGAGCTTACTCCTATGTGATGCTCCCAGGTGACGGCGAGCTGTTCACGTGGGGCGACGCAACGTACGGCAAGACGCATCGGAGCGACGAACGGACGACGTTTGTGCCCTGGAAGATGGACGAGAGCGACGACAATAACAGCAGCAACAACAGCTCAACAGGACTCCAGAGCAATACCAAGTTTGTGACGCAGATCTCCATCGGAGCTCACCACGCACTTGGTCTGTTTCGCGTCGGTACGTGGACTCTTTACCTTCTTTGAACTCGGTCTCTTGCTTGAACTGTCTGACAGCGTGGTCTGATTGCGCTGCCAATGAGGAAGACGGCGAGATGGATCGCTGGAGAAAGTTCCCATTGGGACCGACTGCTTCGTATTTGCACCCGAACGAGGGCGTCCACTCAAGTACGTTCGTCTACTAATCACTACCAAGTCTTTCCTTCGTGGTGTTCTCACAGTGATACTGTTGATGATATGTCTCAACGCAGGCCCTCAATGCATCTGCGAGAGCTCGCAATCCAGCACCACGAGCTCGTTTGGGATCTTTTTCGCGTGCGAGACATGCCACATGAAGCCCATCTGCCGCCTCTGCGCTCGCAATTGTCACGTGAACCACTTGCTCAAGCCCGTAGTCCTCGGCAGACGCGAGAAATCGCAGAGCTGCGCGTGTGGTAAAGGTGCACAGAACCTACCACAGACCCCAGTGCAACAGGCACAACACCAGTCCCAACCACTTGCCGCAGGATCCGAGGCACCAGGGGAAACCCAAGAAGATGCGAACAAAGCGTGCGCATTCGCAAAGCTCCAGGCGCGCATTCTGGAAGACGAGGTCCTCCAATTCCGCTCAAGTTCGAATCCGAAGCGCCAGTAGTAAGTTGGCTAAAGATTGTTTTCCCCCAAAGTGGATGGTTGTCAACAAATGTACTTTTTAATGAAGCAAAATGTAGCCATGTTGACGCGCCTCAGAGCTCTTCACAATGGGGAGTAAACATGATCCAGCGAATAAGATGGTGTACCAGTACAGTACAGTAAATAGTTGCCCACCAGAAACCCTGTGTACAGATTCATGAAGTGTGTGGTTGGTTGTATTTACATGGAAGCTTTGTAGCGATGGACGAATGGATGTATGTATGGTATGCATGATTGATTGACGCTGAAGTCGCGATTGTGCTTTGGGCGGTCGCTCTGCACTCGTCTAGGCGTTGTACCCCTGGAGCGTCGACTTGTTGCTCACGATTTGCGTGTGCTTGGACATCTGCGCCAGCGCGCAGCACGAGCAGAGGAACGATACGGGGAAGTCGCTGCACTTGTTGCCTGGGATCCCGTAGAAGTCGCGGAACCAGCCGCGCAGCATGAACGTGAGGCCGAGGAAGTTCACGAGAGCCCAGCCCGCTCCGGTCTGCCACGCCTTGAGCTCCATGCCACCAATCGTGGTCGCTGGTTGATCCTCGCCTTCGATCGCTGTGAGCGCGATAAACGCCGCCGTGGCGTAGAAGAAGAGCCCGACGGCGATGCCGATCGCGACCGGGAACTTGTTGATGCCGCGAGCCGAGTAGGCGGCACTTGCGCCTGGGATGAACAACGCTGCGAGGAGGTGCCCTGGTGATCCGAAACCTGCAATGATGCTAGCTTTCCACTCTCCGGTTTGATCGTTCTGCTCAGCGGCAGGCTTGCTGGCTTGTCGTGCGAAGTTTGGCGCCATCTTGGTGGGAGGGAAGAAGGTTGCTGATGGTGTGGCTGTAGTTGAGAAGAAGGCGAGAGGCGAATGAGGCGAAGCAAATTCAGGAATGAGATCGATACGAGGGCGTGAGAGTGAATAACTACAGTAGGAGGAACCGTCCATTCATACGCTCGCATTCTGCACATCCGTTGGGCGCATGAGATTGTTTACTCCCCTCTCAGTTGGTCATATAGACAGACTGCAGCTCTGCAGATGTCCTTTACGCTATGGTAGGAATGGATCTTTGCTGCTAAAGCCTAAAGGCTTTGTTCAGCCATGTCGGTGCATATCCATCTGCTCTCCCCGTTCTTCTCGTGCCTCGTCAATTCGCTGGATATTCTCAGCGCTTTGCGGCCGTTTACGCAGCGATTTTGAGTTTAAAGGGGGCGTAAGCACTCACCACCCCCACTGATTCGCCTGTCTACTCTGATGCAACCTATCATCCTATCATCCAAAGCAAGCGCAAGATGACATGGATACATTGCTTTGACATGATTTAGTTCTCTGTTGTGTCGAGAGTTGGCGTGGGGGACTGTCCTGAGCCAAGACACCTACAGTGAGAGCGACACAACCTGACGCTCTTCTCTTTGAACGAAACCTATGTGCGTGCACCAGTTTGCCATTTGCGACGGTGCTTGGAAACCTCTCGTTGAGCCTCCACTGTGATGATACCTGTGGATTTTTTTTCGAGCCGCCACCACTGGTGGTTAAGCGACGTTGACGTGCGTGATTTGCAAGAGTGCTGTGACGATGTAGAAGTAGGTTACGCCCCTTGCAAGATGAAAATCACAGCGTAAACGCCGCTGTTCCTACTACTATGGTATATTGACTGTAGAATATCCAGCCGCAAGCTGTCTTAGCAGCGAAGCGGCACGCTCAGCTTTTCTTTTGAGCAACTGATTAAAAAAGGAGAGCGAGCGACAGGCATCACTGACCAACGTACTTGAAACAACCTGAGGGTGTTAAAAATCTGTACTACTAATAATACAGAGCAGGCGAGTAAACACATGAACGTAAAGGAGAATACGCGATTCCACCAGACCCTCCGATCTCTCTCATTCCTGAATTTGCTCTGCCTTGTTCACACCAACTCCCTCATCCTTCTCAACAGGCCAAGCCCGTGCCGATCTCACTCAACCTCAAGCTCTTAACAACCTCCAAGATGGCGTCCAACAACTACGTGCCAGAGACCAACGAGCCAATCTACGAATGGGCAGTGACGCCAGACCAGCACCAGCACCCCGGCGCCTTTACAGACGACGTAACCCACGACACCAACAGCGCTGACGACAGCCCAGAACACGATGACAGGGCTTGGGAGGCGAGAATCTTCGCCTGCTGCAGCTCGCCCATGCACCTGCTCACTGCCGTCGTCGTCCCGTGCGCGAGCGCCGCGTACTCCGCTAGAGGCATCAACAAGTTCCCGATCGCGATCGGCATCGCTGTCGCAGTGTTCTTCTACGGCACGATGGCGTTTATCGCGCTGACGGCGATCGAGGGCGACGACCAGCCGGCGACCACGATCGGCGGGATGGAGTTCAAGGCGTGGCAGACGGGCGCGGGCTGGGCGTTGATCAACTTCTTCGGCATCGTATTCATGCTGCGCGGCTGGTTCCGCGCGTTCTACGGGATCCGAGGCAACAAGTTCAGCGACTGCGCGGCGTCTTTCGGGTTCTCGTGCTGCGCGCTGGCGCAGATGTCCAAGCACACTGCGGCGCGTGCGAGGGCGCAGCAGCAACAACAGCATGCTGCGCACAAGGCGACGCTCCCAGGGTATGACGTCTGAAAGACGCAGAGAGTTTTGTTGGAATCAGCCAGGTGACACTTGTCCAAGCCTACACAATGCACGTATCGAAGCCCCGACTTGCCCATTGCCTCGAGCGCTATGCGAGCGTGCTTCCTACATCATTCATAACGTTGCATTAATATCATCTTTGACATCCAGCTTCAATCATGTCGAATACGTTTGAGGAGGTGTATTCATTGCGGTGCAGCTCCATGCCTCAGCGTGAGGTTATAATCCTCAAGCTCCCTGTCTGCCTGGTAAACCGCCCAACATACATGGACACGTGGCACTGAGACGACTTCGCTGACTCGCTCGTGTGGACTTGGGAAGCGTAGCGTTGAGACTAGATACCCACCATTCCTTCACGTCGCGATGTCAGAGAGCCAACGGACTTTCCATGTACCAGTAGGTACCACAGAATGTAGCCATGTTGATGCACCACCATCCTCCTAGCAAAGCCGAATGCGAGAAGCGTAAACACGTGAGAATGAACAGCGCAATGCTCAGCGGAGACCTCTGGGCAAAAGGCAACAACAACAACACGGAGGAAACAAATGAAGGTGGTGCATGCGTAAATTACGGGCATATGAATGCGATTAAAGAGCTCTCTGGTGTATGCACGGCGTGCAGGACCTCAGCGAATGTATACCGTCGACATGGGGTACTGTCTCCTAGGCCGCGTAGGGCTGGAGCGTGGACTTGTGCGCGGTCTGCATCTTGGCGCGCGACGTGTGCGCCGACATTTGCGCCAACGCGCAGCACGAGAAGCCACAGGCGACGCCCAAGTCGGTTCATCGGGAGCCCGGGATCTCGTGGTAGGCGCGGAACCAGATGCGCAGCATGAACACGGTGATCGGGACGTTCGAGAGGAGCATGGGCGTCAGGTTCTGCCACAGCCCGAGCCCCATGCCGCCTACACCAACCGACGGCTCGTCGCCATCGGTCGCCCAGAGCACTGCAGTTACGATCCCGCCGTAGTAGCATATGGCGATGCCAAGACCAACGAAGACCGACTTGTTGATCCCGCGAGCCGCGTACGCGGCGTTCCAGAATGGGGTGAGCAGTGCAGCGAGGAAGTGCTTTGAGCATCCAAAGATACTCGCTTCCCATTCGCCAGGCTTGTTGCGCTCGACGATCGTAGCGGTCGAGTCTTCATTGGTCGCGTACGGGTTGTGATGCTCGTACTGGTCTAGGCTCGTGGCTCGCTGGTAGCTCGACGCGGAGGTTTGGCGCTGCATCGTTAACGGTGTTCATTGGAGGTGGGTGCTGTGGATGAGGTACGAGGTAGGCTGAGAGCGTGTGGCGGTGGCGGTGGGGACAGCGCGAAATCAGGAATGATTAAGTGAGAACCGAGGGTGGAGAGGGCGGTCGTTCAGGTTAACTTATCTCAACTCAGCAGCGTCAGCACGACCAGAGATCTCAGCATTGTGGAACCGGTCCTCATCACTGCGTTGGTGCTTAAGACGCTCGCTGGCTGCCTTAGCACCAGTTGATGGATTCTAACCCACACTCGGCTGCGTGTTTGACGCGGAGCCTGTTTCTTTCCCAACATTTCCAGCGATCCTCTCAACACTCTGATGCACTTGTGACACTGTTCAGCCAATACAAAGCCAACTAAACAGCAATCACAATGTGAGTTTTGATGACCTTGTTCAGGAAAAGCTCACTGGTATTCGATCGCAGTCGAGTCCGTACGGTGCTTTGAGGTGGTTCACCGCACGCTAAGGCGTGGTTTTGCTACTTTGTCAGACCAGTTCTTGTACAATTTTAATCAAAAGTTGGAGCTGTGCAAACAGACGCAACGTTGTAAACACTGGATATTTGCTGGCGTAATTGCAAAGTTTATGTCGTCCATGTACACCTATGTGCACCACCCACGCGAATGCACCGTGGTCTGTAGTATTTACATTGGCATGGCCACAGTCAGTCTCTTCTAAAAGTGCTCACATTTCATACAATACAATACTAGTAGCTCCACAGAGAGCGTGCCAAGCAGTGATGTGTGTGGCGGAATGGACGCATAAAACCTCAACGAGTCTTGTAAGCGAGCTCTGCTCGCCCCCTCCAGCATTTCGCAATTCTCGTGCGAAGTTTTTGCCTAACGTCAACGCAACCACATGGCTCGCAGCGCAGCGTGGGAGATATGTTTACCCAGGTCCATGATGAGCAAGGCTTTGTCGACACGGTTGGAGACCTTCGAGTCCTAGCGTGGCATGACGTGAGTCAAGACGTTGGGCGAGAGCAACTGAGCGACTGACGAAATTGATTCTCAGTCAAGGCGGAACTTCAATCGATCTTAACGTCAGGGGGGATTGACCATATGTCTACGGTATCCTACCAAACGTTGCAAGGGAGTTAGCGGCAGCAAACCAATGTGGTGCACACTCACCAATTGCATCGTAGATCGAAGATCAATTCAGTTGGTTGGTTGTGCCTTGTGAAGGGGTGATAGCGAAGAACTGGTACTACTCGGAGCAGTAGTAGAATGTCACAGAAGCGCAACCAGAGAGTCAAAGCTAACCCCGTCCTCCCGTTAAAGTCTCTAATCAGCGGAGGGAGGAACTGGAAGACGGCCCTGGGTATGCCCAGCTGCATGCAGAGTTTTATGTATACAGGTTCAGCTGTGATGAGAGCTCAAACGTCAGCCAGGCTGTGCGGCGGAGCAGGGGTAGCCCGCACCTAAGATCATTTGCTGCATAGTACACACCGAGGGTATGTCATCCTTCCTGTGGTTGCTCGCGTGGCCGAAACTCCATAAAGTCTACTCGCCCACTCGCCCTCCTCCACTCAACCCCACTGCGAGGAGTGTATCAGGGTATCACCTACTTACTACACGCACGTAAATGACATAAGAAGGAACACTTGGACGAGGGAGCAATCGACCATCGCTTTCGTGAATGGAACTTGGATCGCACAAATACTTACTATCGTTGATAATAATGGTTTCTTTCATACACGCATAACTCACTGACGCTACTAGCGAGCTATCAGCAGCGGCGTCAGCACAGCTACGCTGCGTATCCTTGCAGCGTGGCCTTGTGTGTCGTCTGTTGTCTCTTGACGCGCGTCGTGTGCTCGGCCATCTGCGCCAGCACGCAGCAGGACAGGAAGAACGAGATGAGGAAGTCGTGTATTCTGCTGCCCGGGATCCTGTGGAAGCCCCTGAACATGGCACGCAGCATGAACGTGATGCCGAAGACGTTCATGAACCCACCGGTGGTCAGGTTCTGCCACAGCCCGATCTTCAAGCCGATGATGTAGAACGCCGGCTCGTGGTCGTCGGTCGCCCAGATCGCGCCGAACACGAATCCGCTGATGAAGAACAGCCCCATGACAGTACCTATGATGATCGGGAACTTGCCGATCGCGCGCGCCGAGTACGCGCCGCTCACACACGGTAGGGCAATTGCGATGACCAGGTACATGGGCGAGCTGCGGCAGTCGAAGAGCCCCACTTCCCAGGCTCCTCCTGGGCGGAGCTGCACACTGCCATCGGTCGACTCGAGGTCAGCCGTGAACGGTACGGAAGGGTGTTGTTGCTGCTGCTGCTCACTCATCTCAAGACTCGTCGACCCGCGCTTGACCGGCTCGGGTGTGGTCTGCTGAGTGTAGCTCGTCGCCATCGTGAAGGAAGCCTGAGTGGAGGAGGAATGAGGCTCTCAACAAGCGGGGCTGGCGGTTGAACAGGGGGCGGCGGGTGGTCGAGTGGTCACGGCGCCGCAAGTTGACGAGTGATGACAAAGATAAACAAACGCGCTGGGTGGTACGGCGCGCGCATCCATTCAAGAGTGTGTCGCTAATAAATAAAACAGGGACACGCGATGCATGGATAAAACTGTTCCGAGCACGTAATACTTTGGCTTCAACACGCTGCGATTACGCGGAGGAGTGTCCGAGTAATACGTTGGGGTTGATGACGCTGTGATTACGCTTTCGCACGAATTTACACAGAAGACTGAAGCTTGATAGCCATCCAATTTACAGCAGGAACTCGTGTGTAATTGTCGGATCCCTCTCCACACAACTATTAACTACTCCATGTTGCATTTTCTTGGCGGGAGGCGGTGAAAATGGAGCTTTGTTTGGTTCTTGCTGCGTTTGCGAAAGCCAATTTACTGCCCTAAAGAGCCTCTTTAGCTGCGCTGCGAAACCTCCGCATCTGTGCCACAAGAACAAGAACGAAGTCGCGAAGTTGTAGAGGAGAAAAACAAAATCCACGCCGTTGCACACCACTGGACCAAGAACTTGCCAGTGAAACTGTGGGGTGTTTTACTGAACTAGAACGTCGAGTCTGCTTTTCAATATCCAGATCTCACGCAAGCTGCAATGTTTCAGTTTTCGAGTTACAGAATAGGATTCCAGCTTAAAGATCTCTTTCACTCTCTAAATGCTGTGATTTTCGACGTAAAGTAACTGATACGTTGCCGCCGCATTCGCTGTTTCAGGCAGAAGCAAAGGTTTAGCGTGTCGGTCGCGCATTATTAGCCCAAAGCAGCACGACAGGTACCCACTCTCTCAAAAAGTCTCCTGATGTCGACAAGAGTGATCAACGGTTGAAACTCGGTAAGCAAGTGGAGAGGAGGCGGGCAAGAAGGGCTGAGGTGGGTGGGGTGCACAGTAGATCGAGTGCGGGTTTGTTTCCCAGGCCAGGAGGGGCGATCGCCATTGCAGTAGGAAAACTAAATAGGTATCTAAAAACGCCAGATGCGTTCGACAGTTGGAAAGGTGCTGCTGGTAGCGCACGTGGTCCTGGTACTGAGGTCGGTCGATTACCTTTCAGTCGAACCGCGGTTGGGCGACGCGGCTCGGTGAGAGAGGAGCTGGACTGTAAGAGTGCCAATCCGAGCGACGAAGACGTTGAGTCCGTCAACGCGAAGCCAGAGTTCTTCTGTGCAGCTAAGACGCCACTCGATGTATTTTTCTTTTCTCTAGCACCATCAGCCTTCACTATCAACTCGGTTGGATTTTTTTTTATTCCCCTGAAGAAATGTAGCCATGTTGATGCGAAGTGGACGAGTTGGACACTGGTCCTCTCAACAACTCAAAAGTGTAATCACTGGTGCACAAAATGCAAGATGAGCAGCAAGAGCAGCCTCTACGAGCGCGACTGACTTGATTTTTCTTTACCACTACGAGTAACTAACTTAGAGAGACGAACATGACAGCACACGCATATGAATACATTCAACAACAAGTGCCTGATAGATAGTGTCTACAGACTGGACTAGGCAGCAGGGTACCCTTGAAGCGTGGACTTGTGCGCATGCTGCCGCTGGCTGACGCGCGCAGTGTGCTCGGCCATTTGCGCCAGTGCGCAGCAGGAGAAGCCGAACGACGCGGCGCAGTCGCGCGCCTTGGAGCCGGGGATCCCGTGGAACGTGCGGAACCAGCCACGCAGCATGAGCACCAGGGGGAAGAAGTTCATAAACCCGTTGATCGCTAGATTCTGCCACAGTCCGAGCTCCAAACCAGCGACGGTGATCGAGGGCTCATCGTCGTCAGTCGCCCAGACTACTGCAAACACGATCCCGCAGTAGATGAAGAGCGACATTCCGATCCCTATTGCGATCGGGTGCTTGCCGATGCTTCGAGCCGTGTACGCGCCGCTCACGCCGGGCACGAGCACCGCTGTGAGTAGGTACTTTGGGGATTTGCTGCACCCGAAGAGACTCGACTCCCAGAGTCCATAGTTCGAGAGCTCGGCGCAGTCGCTCATCGAGTGCGGGTCGGTGGCGTACGAAGCCGCCGAGTGGTGCTGCTGTGGCGGTGCTTCCAGACTCGCAGACCAGTGGTAGATCGGTTCGTGAGGGGTTTGCTGGGAGTAGCTCGTCGTAGTCATCGTGGAGGAGGCAGCTCGTGGTGGAATCTGACTCAGTCGGGAGGCGCTGGCGGTTGACTGACAACCGAACCGACGCGTGTGAATGTTTGGTGACAGCGCAGATCGAGGAATGAGTACGTAGAGGCAACCGCAAGTCGTAGAGTACAGAGGCGATTGTTTAGAGTCTCGAGCGGCCCACAGGAGTATGGTTGCTGCTGTTGCCCTGGCTTTATCTTCGTGCGACCACTGCTACAACAAGCTGCGAGAACAGACGGCATCGCGTGCTTTGATGCCTGCTTCTACAGTTGTACGACAAAATATCCATCCACACACCCATATCGGTACCCATGGGCAGTTTTTTGCACCCATCAACAAACAGTCTACTGATTTCGATACAAT
Source organism: Globisporangium viniferum (assembly GCA_023333705.1). Taxonomy (NCBI): domain Eukaryota; phylum Oomycota; class Peronosporomycetes; order Pythiales; family Pythiaceae; genus Globisporangium; species Globisporangium viniferum. Next base: position 1,973 of record JAASFI010000116.1, on the reverse strand, counting down.
TTTAATGAAAATGTAGACTTTCTGTGTTGATGGGTGCAAAAAACTGACCATGGGTACCCATTTGAAAAGCCGACCCAAATTCACCCACACGACCGCCAAAAAATCTCTCAGGAAATTAAGTATATTCGAAACAGTCCATCGTCCAGCAGTTCCTGCAGCGAGCCGACTTCTCGAGCGTCCAGGTTTGCTTTCCCCACTCAAATCCGCTCATGCGATGGAAGATGCCCCTGCGTCTTGTCTTGACTGCGCAGAGATCGGAGCGATCGTTCCGGTTTCCTTTCGGTCCATTCGGATGACAGCCTTCTGGGGGCGGATGACAATGGGATCTCAATCAACGCGAGCGCTGGCAAGTGGACGCGTGCTACCCCAATGCAAGAGCAGATTCATCCAGCCAAGAAGCGGTATACCAATACCACGTAGGTATACCAATATCACGTCGATCATGACAGCGACGATCGCAGTCAATAACTCGTAAGCAATCCAGAACGATGACGGCGTCGCCTGGATACTCTCCGAGTAATAATTTGGTTTACGGTCGCTGCTGGGACAACCAAAGTACGTGTTTCAAGTCAGTTTATAATGACAAGCCCTCAATACCTTGGAGCTTCTTTGGTGGTTGACCTCCTGAAGTCCTCTTCGTTGTACCGGTGGCCTTGCCATTTCCTCAATTCGGCGCGCACAGCTCCCCGATCCAGGGCCTCAAAATACTTCTCACACATCCAAAGCGGCAGCGGCAGGTTCTTCACACTGGGACGCGTGATTGCTTGGACGACATTTGGAGAGCAGCCTTCGCGTCGCTTCGTGTACAGGAAGAGCACGGTGACAAAGTCTCCACCATTTACTGCGTTCTCCATCGCCGCGGTCGTACAGTCCTCGGAGCGGTTCTCGTGCAGCCAGCGCAGCATCTCAATGGACCTTGATGTGTCCATTGTGGCAGTAGTGCAACCTTCTACGCGGTTAGCGTGGAGCCACCTGGCAGCCTCGACATGATTTCCTGGGCAGCCGCGTCCATCGCCAAGGTCGTCCAACCTTCGTGCCGGTTCTCGTGAAGCCACTTTACAACCTCGAGGTGACCGCTACGCGCAGCAGAGTTCATTCTGTTGGGAGCTCCCAGGTGAAAATAGGAACCCGCCTGTAGGCAACTGGCATTGCGTTAATGAAGCCACTGCAGAGCCCCGAGCTGCCCGTTCTCAGCGTTTGTTTTTGTTCATCGCTTGCTGAAAGCTTGCATCTTCACGAGATGTATGCACCCACTCCATCATGTACGGTGGCCGCCTTCCGTAGTGCTTTCGATCGCCCACACGGTCCGTGCGATGCTCGCGGAGCCGCTGGATCAAGTGCAGGCGACCAAACAGCGCAATCAGACTCGTCTCGTTTTCGCTCAACTAAAGTCCCGGCCGGTTTTCAGGTCTGCTGCGGGTCTTGCGGAAACAAATGCGTGGAGCTATGCTCCAGAACTGCGGTCATGCATAGTTGAGATATTCGCTGATCAAGTGCACTCGGCCTCAGGGAGAGGACGATTGCCGCAGCGGCACCTGCAAACAAGAGCTGCGGACATGAGAGCAGTCAGCAGATCGTCTCGTTGGTCCTGTGGAACGGAGAGAGTCGTCCGATTCGACAACGAGAGAGTGAGAAGAAGAGAGCGAGCAGTGGGTGGGAGCGGTGGGTACATGTCTTGTGATCCCCTTGGTCTCTCATCATCATCATGCCATGAAGCGCCGCGTTAAGACGATACATTACTGCAAACATGGATAGAGACAACACCCCTCGTGCTGGACGACATACAATCATCAAAATCTGTTTTGCAAGTCGTACGACAACAAAGATCATCATCTGCCCCTCAGTCTTGTCCTAGTTCTTCTTGAAGATCTGGATGTTGGTGACCTTGAACCAGGCGCTCGAGTCGCTCTTCTTCTGCTCCTCCAAGATGATGCGGAAGTCCTCGAAGAACGGGAAGCCCGTGTCGGCGTTGT